>CM070638.1:5285011-5540011 GCA_036346255.1 Ampelocalamus luodianensis
AAATATGCTTTTGTTGCCATTAATCTGCAGACTTTTCTCCTTGGATTTACATATCTATGGGAGAATTCAAGGTTTGAGGGTTTTTTTTTGTGAGGTGTAGTTAGAGAGTAATAACCAACGAATTTTTCGCGTGACTGATTTCTACTAAAAAAATTCCCTTTAGAGGGTTAGTTTATGATATTTTTAGAAAGATTATTGAGACATGCTGGGCTGTGCAATGTTATGGTTAGCAAAACATTATTGAAATGTATCCAAGAGGCGAGTAGAAGATGCTCTTGATTGATCGAACGACAGTATTATTTACATTTTCCGGTTGATATTGCTGTCTTGATGGATTTCTTTCTCACTTTCTGAAACCCAATGTAGATTGCTTCATCACTATGGCGCATGAACGTATGTGCATTTGCAAATATCTGCAGCAAAAGCACTGACCCAAAGGAAGCACACTTCATTGCCTTCGAAGTTACAAACACAAGTTGCAGATCAGGATTCAGAAGAGAAAAATATATGGATTAATAACAAGGGTTTACCACCATCCTAGAACGTTCAATTCTACCTTGCGTTTGGTTTTTGGCCAATTTGCCTACTCACTTCTGTGTGATCATTGTGCCAGCATGAGTGAATAACTGAATACACCAGACTGTACATAAACAGCATGCAATGCAGCTGTAATCCAGGACAGGATAGAGTGCAATGACAGAGGACTTGTAAGAAGTTCAATGAGATGGTTTATTCCATACATTATGTTTCCGCATGCTAACTTAATCAGTCATTACAAAGACAGTGATGGAAGCACTTTGGTAATTTACACTGTTGCAGCATCAAAGAGAAAAAGGAAAGAAAAGCTTGAAAACAAGACCACAAACTAACAGGATGGGGGTAAGACCATCTGCTACCACAATATGACAATATCTCCTGTTTGCGATCTCATGCCAGCGCAACCCCATCAGATCAGCTGATCTGAAACTCGCCACTGGCGCGGACTTCCTTCACCTGCTTGTCATACTCATCTTCGCCATCCTCCTCTTCCTCCTGTTCTTCCTCTGGTTTCTTGCTATCCTCCTGCTCATCCTCCTCTGCCCAACCAAAACCAGACATAGGGGTGGAGGAAGGAGGTGTCCGTGCTTCCTGGACGATCTTCATGATCTCCTCGACGGATTGGACAGAGTAGGTTGGGGCGCTATTGTCCCTCTTGTAGTACATTGCTTGTGCAGCTTCTGTGAGCTCTCTAGGTAGGTTCTTCAGGAACCAGGGGTGGTTCCTGATCTCCCTTATTGTTATTCTCTGTATGCAGTTGGAAAGGAATAAATCGATCATGAATCGCTCTTGTAAATTGATCTGAGTTTAAGCAGAAAAGTACCTTTGCAGGGTTTGCAACGAAAATTCTAGAAAGGAGTTGCCTACAGTCCTGGGATACATGGACGTACTCTGGTATTTTGTATTGTATTGACATTATTCTCTGGGAAAAGAAAAAATGCACCAAGCAAAAGGTTAAGAAGAGAAACAAGTAGGGATTTGAGACTGCTAGCAGAAAAAAAAAATCTGAAATTGTTACCCCAATGGTCTTTCTGAAATTCTTGGGGTCGTCAGGGTCCTCAAAAGGGTAACCACCGATCAGCATCACATAAAGGGTCACTCCACAAGACCACACGTCGGCTGTCTGAATTATCAACCAAACGATGCAAATATGTTAGAAGTGGTGAAAAATGATGGCAAGAACAAAGCAAGAACAGCTTGTATAGTTGTGTGGAAGCACACTTCTTTCCTGTTGGACATCAAGGTACAATTGTCATCAAAACAAGTTCAGAAAGTACTCTCTAATCTACAATGTCCTGAGAAAAACTCAAAAAATAAAGACTCTTTTGCACCATCAAACCCATATATTTAAATGGCTATTGCTTGTGTGGAGCATATGCATCCTATGTTGTCAGCTATGTTTTGTATGCTCAGAATGAGCAAAAGAAAGCATAAATGTTTAGGAACTCTTCAAAGAATTACACTGCAATAAAAAAAAGTAGGCAAGAATTAAGTCCATCTATCTTCACAAAGATAAAACAGGTAACAATGTACCACATCTATCTAAAAAGTTGAGATTAAGGTATTGTTGTAAGTGGGAGAGGTGAAGACAGCGTCAGAAGATCAATCATCAGTACACTTTGGTAATTACATGCTTTTCCGCACACATTTTCATGCTTTTTTCAAAGTAAACAGCACAAGTCCTAAATTAAATGAGAAATTGAGGGTTAGTTTTCACCAATCATTAATAACCACAAAACAACTGCGATTTTCTGAACTTCAAACAAAATGAGTCCTATCCAACAACTTCAGTTCCAAGAATCAAATTCTTTCAAACAAAAATTAGGTAGGCTTAGACAAACTAAAAGGATCATTGGAATATTTTAATGCGAAAGCAGCCAAAAGCACAGGACTTTATGGCATAGAAGTGTGCAGTCGCACTATATGGTTGGAAATCAATGCCACTTTGCATAGTCTTAAAGGGTTGTTCTAGAAATCAACAATAAAATATTAGTTGATATTCAATCCATAAGCTATACACGCCAATCTCCAGGGCATCGTGTTGTTTCTCTTGTGACAAGCAAAAGCAACCAATTTTGCAGTGCTGGAAAGGGGGAAATGTAAGCAATCAGTGTCCTGCAGAAAATACTTCATAAGATATGAAGGCAGTAGCTGACAATGAGAAAAAAGAGGAAAATAGCTTCAAAGGACCATAGAAGGCCAAAGAGAAGCTCAGTCTTCAAAGGACCATAACATGGCTACTTGAAAAGGATTGGGTTTGAGGGCCCCTTCCGAGATAAGATCAGTTAGCTAATTGGTAACGCCAGAACCATGATGGTAAAATGGCACAGAAAGGGACATAAAGTATGAAGTGAACCTAAAAAGATGACTCGTCCAACAAAAACGTGAGTTGTCCAACTGATGTGCCCATGGGTGCGTGTCTACCTCAAAGAGCTTGTCGCAAGCATGAATTCACCAAATCTTTCTCCATTTGTTCCTTTTTAATCCCTAACAATGAAAAACCATTCCTTTTAACGTTGCATGTTCCTATAGACAAAAACAACGATCCCGTTTCTTCACTCACCGGAAACTCACCACACAACTGAACTTAAAAAGAATCCGATCTTCAATCTCACTCAAATCCGGTGCGAAAGAAGAATATCTTATATCTGTATCCACAGAATCTCATGCTTTTACAAGCTAATATAGCTTTTCTCCAGGCCACAATTTAATAAAGCAAGCGGATGTATACAGCCTATCAACATCGCCATCAAGAATGATGTGTGGTTACCGAAAAAATGAGAGAATGTGAATGTCCAAATCGACATCACACACAAAGGAACATATCCTTACATAATTTCCTCCTGCTTTTCGGACCAAAATTTTCAACGCGGCCACTGGAATACTACAACTACTAGGCCACATTAGCCGGGAACCTAAGCATCAAACCACAGGAGCAGCAGCAAGCGACACTATCTGAGACTGAGTGTCAGCATGGTCTCGGGGCCCATTACGGCAAGAACCTTTGCTTACCTGAAGCCGAATCGCACGGCCCGCGTACTGCCTAGTCACGAATCACGATGCAGCGGGACACGACACGGACAATGCTGGGCCCATCGCTCAGTGGCAGGACGCGCGTCTGCCCGGCCACAGTTAGAGCAAATCTCTATCTCCCTCTAAGGACAAATCCCAAATCCATCCACCAGAGGTAGCTGCTCCCCAAGGACCTAGTCTATAAACCTACACCTGTGACAGTCCGGGCCCACCTGTTGACGCGAGCGGGCTCACCCATACACCGGGTCTACAGGGGCTCTGGTACCGTGGCCTTGAGAACCGCGTTACGTGAACTCCAAGGGGATGGCACGTGGTCAGTGCTCAGGTCAAGCGAGACGCTACGGACACTGCTGCTGGGACCCACCGCATCGCGGGGTCCTAGCTGCAGTGGCACGGAGGAAAAGAGAAGCGACGGAGGAGACTGACCTTGCCGTCGTATTCCCGGCGGGAGAGCACCTCCGGGGCAATGTACGCCGGCGTGCCGACGGTGGACTTGGGCTTCGAGTGCAGCAGCGACGACTGCAAAAATGGGAGCATATTGCAGAAGAAAGGTGTCAGCGCAGCAATAAATTGGAGTCGACAAGAAATGTTGCTTCTTTCAGCAGTCTCACGCAAGAAAAGGAAGAATTTTAGGCAAGGAAGCACAGTATTTTTAGCAAGCACTACTCCACTGAGAGCAAAGCAATTGCATTTCTGGGGCAGAGTAAGCAAAGTTGAAAAAAGTGCGCTTTTTGACAAAGAAATCACCCTTTTTTAGAAGAAAACCAAGGGGGGAAAGGGAAAAAAATCAGGAAGGTGTGCAGGGAAAGATCATCTCATAAAGGTAAAAAAACAACGCTAGCTAGTACCTTGGAGTAACCGAAGTCGCAGATCTTGAGGCGAGGCGCCGGGCTGCCATCCAGCAGCGTGTTCTCCAGCTTCAAGTCTCGGTGACAAATTTGCTGCAAATCCACAGCAAATTACGCATTGAACACTTCCCTTTTTTATCAGCACAAATGTTATTATCTTTTTTGTTTGCTAAAAAAAATAAAATTTTAAAAGTTTGTTGTTCTCACCATGAAGTGGCAGTAGCTCACACCGCAAATGAGTTGCTGGAAAAAGTACCTAGCCTGCAAGAACAAAACAACACGAAGATTAGCACAAGAACTCCCAAAAATGGATTTAATTAGAGGCAGAAACCTAATTCGACCAAGTAACTATTCCTCACCTCGTCCTCGCTAAACCTGCCGGCGTTGCAGATCCGGTCGAAGAGCTCGCCGCCGGCGGCGTACTCCATGACGATCGCCAGGTGCGTCGGCGTGACCACCACCTACAAATGAAAGAAACGATTTTTTCTTCACACTAATTCTTCACCAACAACGCAAAAAAAAATCCCAATATATCATCCATTTCCTCACCTCCTTGAATCGGATTATGTTGGGGTGCCGCAGCGAGCGGTGGTTTATGATCTCCCTCGCCACATTCTCGTCAATCTGCAAGCCGCAAGAGAGCGAGCAACGCGCCCATCAGAAACTCAAAAAAAGGAAGGAAAAAATCTCGCTGGGATCGCAACGCAAAGAACTCGAACCGGGTCTCCCATCCATCAAGGGAACCCGAATCCGGCGCCGCACCTTCTGGCCCCGGGGGATGTACTTCATGGCGACCAGCTCCTTGGTCTCCTTGTTCCGCATCAGCCGCGCCACGCCGAAGTTGCCGGCGCCGATGTCCTTGAGCAGCTCGTACCTCTCCATGGATTCCGAGCTCGGGAGGACTCCGGGCGCCGCTGTTCGATCGGGCTGGAGGTCGGAGGCGAATGTTTGGGGAATCTTTTTGGAGGTTTTGGAAGCTTCGTTGGTGCGAGAGGGGATGGGGAGGAAGAGGAGGGAGTGGGAAAGGGAGGGGGAGGATTCGCGAGGAGTGGGGATTTTATTTGGTGATTAGATTAATGATGATTTGCCATGATATGGCGTGCTTATGGTTTATTTTCGGAATTGGCTGTTGCTTGAATTGAACCTTTTGGTTTCTTGCAATTTGTGATGAGGTCCTTGTGTGCATTGCTAAGTTTTCTCTCAATCTCTCTTTTGCACAACTTCCTTTTTTTAGCGGTTACTGAATTGAGCACAGCCTGGCTCACGTTTTCTTGCTTGATTCCAAAGAACTAGAAGTGAATGCAGTCAATTCTACCGAAAACAGAATCAAATATCGCAAGATTTGGAAATCATCCATCTAATGTGTGCTACTAGTAACCGGCAAAAGTAAAACCTTTTGGCTTAAACAGATAATCTGAATGTCACTCCAATTACATTAACCCAATGGATGCTGAAACGAACTAGCAACCGGTAAGAAACGCGTTTGGACAGATCGTCGTCACAATTTTTTTCTTTTTTGAACAGATGCTTCTTGGAACTCAAAACTCTCAAGACTATTTTTTTAGCCCATCTCAAGACTGATGTTGTGGTATACTACAGATATTTGTGACACGGGCATCTAAAAAACAGTGACTAGTCTTGCACCAGTTGACTATCGGCATCAAGCAGAGGGTGCATGTTGTGAGTGGGCGAGGAGACAGGGCATGGCGCCGCAAAATCCGACCGGTTAGAGCCAACCAGGAGGTGGAGAGTGGGAGGATCCGTGAGGAGGCTTGGGCGGGCGGCACATGGGCATGTGGGAAGGCGCGCGGGCGCCGTGTACAATGTTGGATTGAGCTGATGGCGACGAGTTGGGTAAAAACGGATCAAATAGTTTTTGATCAATTTAGACTAAAAACGTACTCGGTTGTGTCGGATCAGATTTTTTTTGGATATTTTTTCAGATCAAAAATGAATTTGGATTTTCTCCTGGAAACAGAAACGAATATGGTAACCATGCTATCTGGCAGATACGAATATAGATTATTCAGATAAGATGCAGTCCAAATATCCAGAATTCAGCCCACTACCCTAGCTTGGCCCATCACAGAGACTTAGTCACTTAGGCTAGGGTTCCTTTCTTCCCCCATCCATAGACCACATCACCCCATGACCCCATCCACATACCACAGGCGCCACGTCGTCGCCAGGCTACTCCTCCAGGCGCCGTGGAGGCTCGGGCGGGCGGCACATGAGCACGTGGGAGGGCACGCGGGTGCCATGTACGATGTTCGATTGAGCTGATGGCGACGAGCGTGGTGCGGCCAAGGCGCTTTGTCGCCTGATTCGTGTGATGCGAATCGGACACCTAAACTAGATCAGACGCGGTTTACTTTTTTTCCCGATCCCGCAGCCCCCAATTCTCCCGTTCCTCATTGCTGCTCCCTCTTTTGCATAGACACGACATGATCCATGCATAACAAAGCATCTCTGTCCTCTCCTCTTTTAAGCTGTTTTTTTGTGTGCTTGTAGGAGTAATACTTTTGTGTTGGAAATGGAAGTGAATAGGAAAATGGCTGGGAATTAAAGGATGCTAGGGCTGTATTTTCGTGAGTTCTTGCAACGTTCCGGCGACAGGGAAAGCCGGTAAAAATGTGAGACGGATACGTGCATAGTAGGGAATGGATCCTCTGCATTGAGGTCATAGGGAATGGATCTTCCATATTGAATTAGTTATTGCAGAGGATCTATGATGTTGTGTATTATAAGGAGATCTTCACCCGTCCAATAAAAAAAGGGTTAAATCAACAACTACAATGTTTTCGCTGTAGTAAACATTTCGTTTTGCTACAGTGCACTTACCGAGCACTGTTTATCTTCCCTAAATGATTGTTCATACCATGATCCTCTACAGTAAATCGTTGTTCATACAGTGGTTCAAACTTTGAGGGAGCTCCTCCTAACTATGTGATGCTTGTCCTAGCTGACAAGTTTTTTGGCCACTCTATTCATAAAAGAAAGAAGATAATTGTTGAAGGACAAAATTTTTATTGCACAGCTAGACTAGCTTTTCTAGCAGGCCATTTAAGCTGGTTAATGCTTGCTAAAGTCTCTAAATCTAAATTAACGGAATCTTAAACCGTACCGAATTGAGTCGATCGAATCAACATAGTACCTAGGTGACTGGGTGAGTGAATGATCCATTGCATAAGTTCAACAGCTATCGAACAGACACCGATACGGCCGCAGTAGGCTTGCAAAGTGGCAATGCGAGAGCACGCTGGCTAGCGAGCAAGAGAGCATTAGTACGGGTCTAGGCTAGAAAGCAGGCATCGATGCGGTGCAATTAGGCCTAGCACCAGACCAGGGCTTTTCGGGCTGGCCCATGACACGGCACAAGCACTGTTAGGGCCGTGTCAGCACGTCACAAAACCTAGGACGGGCCGTGCTTAGGCAGGCACAACATGTTCGGGCACGAAGTCGTCACAGCGCACGGCAAGGCACGGCGGCACGCGGCAGGGCGCATTGCCGCACCCGGCAGTCCAGCACCCACCGCCTTGGCCTCAGTTGCGCTTGCCTCTCCGCTGCCGCCTTGGCCTCGGTCGCGCTCGCTCCTCTCCACCACTGCCCATGCATCATTCACATCTCAAGAATAGCAAAAAAAATCGAACAACGCCAAAACTGAATCATCCTCCAGAATTGGTAATTGGCACACCATTCACATTTCAACGCAAAACCACACACACAAAATTGCTCATCACCACTCCAATCCCAAATCAAGCGTTGCAAACAAAGAGAAAAAGTCAGGGGAGAGGGTGTCGTGGCGGGTGCTCGGGAGTGGAGAGCGGCGAAGGCGTGCTCGGCGGTTCTGGATCTGGAACCAGCTCCCTCACGCACGGGCCCTCTTGCGAAGAGGAAAGGGAGGCGGTCGGAGAGGGGAGGGAGTTGGGGGAGCGGAAGAGCTCCAACTCCCTCGCGCACAGGCCCCCTCGCGGAGAGGAGAGGGAGGCGGCCGGAGAGGGAAGGGAGTTGAGGGGAGGGGAGATGGAGAGGGGAGGCGTGGGAGAGTGGATCAGTGGAATAGGGAGGGGAGATGGGGAGGCACCACGTGGGGGAGTGGAATGGTGAGGTGTGGGGGAGTGGGAGGAGAGGACTAGTCGACAGGAGATGTTGGGTTGGCAGTGCCACGGTGGTCAGTGGCTTAGCGTCTGGGAGTGGGAGGAGAAGTCGAGTCACGAGAGACGTTGGGTTGGTAGTGGTCAGTGGCTCAGCGCCTTTTGCAGTGATAAGATGGTAGGAGGACGAGAGACGTTGTGGTCTCTGGGATATGAGACAACGTTCACATTTCTTCCTCCCTATAAATTCTCTCCCCTTCCTCATTTGTTCACCGCAAAACACAACCATTTCATCTTATGTTTGTGCTTTCTATTTGGTCTCTCTTTGATCTCTAAATTCTAGTCTTCCAGTATGTTTGGTAAGAAAAAATAAGGAGGAGCAGGAGAGAACGTCCTCGCACTTCTAGTCCTCCCCTAGAAGAAGTGCAAGAGCAAGAAATCGATCCTCGCCAACTCTCCCCGGGCATGGGAGACTATGGTATCGATTATCGTCATATGGACAAAACGGAGGGCTTCGAGAATGTCCACATCTCCACCTCGAACATCGGGGCCGGTGCAACGATGCATGTAACGAGTGGAAGCTCCGGCGGCCAACGTGCATGGTGTTAGCAATATATGGAGTACAACATAGAAATAGAGGACGGGCATCGGGTACCTTACGCTACATGTAAATATTGACTAAATTGCCTTCACGTTCAGGTGGAGAAACAGGTCATCTCAAGCGACATGCTGAAGAATCTAGACCCGCCATTATGTGTTAATGGAGTTTTGGTTATTAATGATAAATCATTTGTGAGACTAACAATCTTATTGATATACCTATTGTTTAGTCTCAGCTCAGATAAAAATGGAAATCAAATGAGTTATGCATTCTTAATGACAAATCTATTTATGAGACTAACACTTCCATTGTTATACAAATTATTTAGTCTCAGCCTGAAGATAAAAAGGGAAAATCCAAACAGGTATGTATTCATAAATGGCAATCTATTTGTGAGACTAACAATTCTATTGATTATCTATTGCTTAGTCTCGTTTGGATATAAAGATAGAAATACAAGAGGTATGTATTCTACTTCTTATTATATAGTATTGTGGAACTAACGTTTCTCCTTGAGTTGGATGAATAGGTTATGTTCCAAGTGGTTGAAGACTTTGGATGACATCATAGGTTGATTGTCATCAAGTCGTGATTCTTGAAGAAGAATAAATCATCATGTGTTGATGATGTTCAAGAAAAGGATGATCATTATGCGTTGATGATATTGAAGTGAAGAGCTTGAAGTAAAGGATGCATCATGAGTTGATGCGTGTCAAGTTCAAGAAGATGAGATGATCATTGGTTGAACATCAAGTCAAGAGAAGACTCATCATGTGTTGATGGAAGTCAAGTGAAGAATGCATCATGTTTTGATGCATATGAAGACTCGGGATGGAAGATGTCATCATGTGTTGATGGACATCAAGTTGAGATCCCGAAGTAAATGAATCATCATGTGTTGATGATTGTGAAGTCAAGAACCCGGACTTGAAGTAAGGATGTGCGTCATCAAGCTTCAAGTGGTGAGAAAGGCAAAGGTATGACTAGCTAGGGCTAAGGATGTGTTCCTAGTCTTTTACCGGTCTTGGTGCTTGATTGTAGACCAGATTGCTACTATAGGTTGTCGTACTATTAAGAGGGGTCTTGATTAGTAGTTTAAGTTAATCATGTGTTGATAGCTCATTGTGTTTGCTCTAGCTCAACTTAACATGTTGCCTATATTTGCGAATGCGTTTTGCAAATAGTTGTGGCTCATGGTTAATCCTTGTAGCATGTGACTTAAGTTTGCAAATGTGTTTTGCAAATGGTTTAAGTCCATGTACCTTATTCCTTGTGGCGTTGATTCTAAAAGTTGGCAAATGTGTTTTGCAACTTGTTGAGAATCTCATTTTTATCGTTGTTCGCATAGCGCGTCAATTTGGCAAATGTGTTTTGCAAATTGAGTTGAAGCGAAGTGCAATTTGTGGTGTGATTCTAAAAGTTGGCAAATGTATTTTGCAACTTATTGAGAATCTCACTTTGAACCCTTGTTTGCATCACATGTCAACTGTCAAATGTGTTTTGCAATTGGATTTGTTTTGGATGCAAACTGCTGCTTTTCTCAGAAAATCGGTAGTACCGGCGTTACTACGCGGTATGACCGTACTGCGGTATGACCGGTGGTTCCTTGGCGGAACTACCGCACCTGTTGAGCATGCGTTGCTCTGTGGTGGTGCAGTAGTATCGGAATGTACCGCGCGGTATGACCATGATGCGGTAGTACCGACGTTTGTTGGCGGTACGTATTTTCCAGAAGAGATGGTTTTTGAACCTCTCACTGTGCGGTAGTACCGCAGTGTGTTGTGCGGTACGACCGGAGTGTGGAACAACCGCATGTTGTTGGCGGTAGTACCGCGCCTCGAATGTAACGGCTAGTTTTCCGACCGTTGGACTGAGGGCGGTAGTACCACTCGGTAATGGCGGTCGTACCGCTTGTGCTGATTTTTCAGCAGACTTTGCCCCAACGGCTAGTTTTGGTGTGTGGGCTATAAATACCCACCTTGGCTGTGTGAGGGAAAGAGAGCTGAGCCCCATTGAGTTTCTTTGAGCTAAGAGCAAGCCTCTCATACTCTAGTGTGCATGTGTTGCACTTATTGAGTGATTGAGAGCAAACCCTAAGTGCATGTGTTGCATTAGGTTGTGAATTTTGTATCCATAGAGCTTTGGCACTTGATTGGTTCAAGTGAAAGTTGAGTCTTGTTACTCTTGGTGTTTGCCGACACATAGACGGTGTAGAGGCGTCGTGCGTCGGTGATCTTCTCAAGTGAATCTTGTGAGAAGACCCGAGCATTTGTGAGTGGCTTGGTGCTCGCCATCTCCGGAGTGGAGTAAGAGCAACCCTAGTGGAGCGAGGTGTTTGATACCTCGGAGGAAGGCTTAATTGGTGGAGCTGGCCCAATAGGTTTGGGTTTCCCTCAACGTGGATTATGGAAGACCGGCAAGTCTCCGACCACCACGGTAAAACATCATTGTGTCTCGTGTGCTTCTTGTGATTAGCTTTCATATGCTTTACTTTGTGCAATTTACATTCATTGTATAATTGCTTATTCATTTGTATGATTGCTATCTTGTATGTGCTTGATTGATCATATCATTAGTTGATAGCTTACAAGCCTTTGTTAAATTGCTCTATTTATTATTGACTTGTATTGTTGGTGCACCTAGTTGTTTTAGGTGTTAATTGTGCTAAACCGAATTGATATTTAGGTTCCGCATTTGAAATCGGTTTTAGCGCATAGAAGTTTTAAATTGACTATTCACCCCCCTCTAGTCGGCCTCCTCGATCTTACATATGCGCAGGCATATTTGAAGAAGATAGTGGCTGGGCAGACACAAGGGGGGAACGTCCAGACCCAGCTTAACTTTGGAGCCGATGGTTCAGCAAGTACATGGATGTACAACCCTCAGGTTACTAGAGACGAAATTACTAGATATATAGTTACTGAGAATCTTCCGATTAGGGTGAGCGATAGCTCTAGTTTCGAAAGAATGATCCAACGTGATTTTTGCCCGCAATATCGACACGTAAGTAGGAGAACAACTGTGCGTGATATAGTAGAACTACTAACGTAAACTGTCAATTTTGAAAGAGGACTTTCTGAAAGTTACCTTTTCTTTGCCTTAACTTTAGATATACAGACTTTATCCCACCAAAGAGCAGACTATCTTAGTGTTGTTGTGTAACATCCCAATTTTCTGAGCTTAAAAATCTTTTAAATAGTTAGTAGGAGAAAATTCACCATTTGGATTTTATTTGAATTTAATTCAAAAGCTTAATATTGGACCTTATAATCAAAAACCTTTAATGTGCATAATCCCAACATGAACATTAGCCAAAACTATTTTATTTGGGTTCTATGTGCTCAGATATATTTTCTAGATTTTCTAGAATTTTTCTGAGTTCATTTGCTATTTTCTATTGCTTATTTGAATTTCTGGTATTTTCTAAAATAGAAAAGCTATTAAAATCTCAGATAATTCCTTGGGCCTAAACCCATTCCTATCCCTAAACCTCCGGCCCAATCCTTTCCACCCCGGCCCATCCCGAGCCAGCCCGCTCGCCCGCGTGCGCGTTCACTTACGTCCGCTGACGCGTGGGCCCGCGTCTCAGTGTCGCTGCCGAGTGGACCCGTGCGCGTCTTCTTCTCCGTGTCATCTTCAACCTAGCGCCCGAGCCCGCGTCCGCCATGTTTCTTCTAGAAGCTTGATCCGGCAAACGCATTCCATATCTAAAACCTCTCGGATTTTGATGCCAAACTCAATCTCCTAGCTTTCCGCATCCATATCTGCAGTCAATCGGGGACGAGTCGAACTCTATCCCGTAGATTAAACGAACCCGAAGAAATCCCGATTTGGGGTTTCTGTCGACCGCCCTCTGGTATAAATAGCTCCCTAGGTGCGCGATCGATTACTCATCTCAAACTCCACCTGCGCGCCTTAGGAACCCTAGAGCGGCGCGATTGCTAGATTGGGTTTTGGGCGAAACCCTGAAGCTTCAATTCCGTCACGCGGAGTACCTTGAGACGTTGACCACACGGAAGCTTCACCGTCGCCCGAGCTACCTCGGCGCCCATCCTTGCCTCAAGTCGCGCCGAGGCTCAGTCGACAAAACCGACCTTCGTTCTCCGCACCGTCGTCAACTACGGCCACCTCGGGCGTCCTCCGAACCAAGCGGTACCAAGAGGTTCGCAATAAAGCGCTCTAGCATTGCGCACACGCCGCCGATGAGACACCGCCATGCGCCGTTGTCGCCGGAACGATGAGGTTCACCGGAAGGTGGCGTCACCGGTCGACGTGTCCGTCCACGTCGGATGCCACCTTGGCGTCGTGTCATCTCTTTTCGCCGCGTGTCGCCGAGTCATCGCCGTGTCGGCGAGCACGCAGAGCGCCGCGTGGCACGATCCACCGAACCCGTGATTCGATCTGGCGTGGACTTGGTCCACGGTGCAGCGAGCCACTGACATGTGGGTCCCACCTGTCAGACCAATTTTCATCCCGTCCGAACGTCCTCCGATGACGTCAGCGTTGCGCAATAATCCGATTTTTCTTCAAAGAAATAATTCGGGAAATTTTGGAAAATCCAAATTAGGGTTTCTTTGTAGATTTAAACTTCCAGAGCTCATAACTTTTGCATCCTAACTCCGATTGAGCCCATTAAATTTTCTAAATTTGTCTAAATTCAAGCCCTATTTATCTGAGATTTTTATTTAATTTTTGGAGCTTATTTTACCTCTATTATTTTTTTTTGTGTCTCGTTTGCGAGTAGACGTCGATTCGTCGGGGAATTTCGTTGAAGAAGGAGCACCCCAAGATCAAGACCAGTACATAGACCTTTTCCAAATCAAGTCATACCTTTGATCATCTTGAACCCAGTTTTCCAAATACTTTGTTTCAAAGTACTGCATTCTATTTTAATTATTTATTTAAATGCTTTGGGTATAGTTATTATCCAATTTGTTATCACACCTTGGCCTTGTATGTCATAATTCCTTGTCACCCTAGATTGGTTATTAATTGGTAATATTATAGCACCAACGTGGGTTGGTTAGATGCGAGTACAATTGCTTAGCCATGCTACGAGTCTCACATCTCATGTAAGTTGCAAACATTAAATCTGACTAAGTGATTATGGAACTTTGTGTAAAACTGTGTGCTATGTGTTATTACTTTGTGATGGCATGTGTTGCACTAAAACCAACTGGGTGGTAAAGGATTTAGACTGAGGCAAGTGGTGGAAGCTGTGTGATATGGTGGACTTTGTGATGGGAATGATAATCTTTGTGACTTAGTTAGAACATGGAAGTCTTGCCTTGGTCAATTAAGGACTTAACTTTGTGCGCCATTGAACCGAGCCTTCTGTGCGACCACATGCAGTATGGGACGGACCTAACTTAGTAAGTTATGGATTCTCGGCATTGATGTTGGTGGATAGGTTAGGTGTGTGACGGGGTGGAGGTGTGACTACTTAGTGGTTGCATCGCGGGACGATTCGTCTTCCACGTCCCCGGTGTGTGTTATACCAATTCTATGTGGTGGTATAGCGGTTTGTAAGCACACCGGGAACGTCAATGTTTGAGATGAAGTTTCCGAACTGTTTTGTTACGATTGGTGCTTGCTACACTAGTTGTATCTTGTGGGTAAAGTGTACAACCTCCGAGAGTGTTAAACAATCTATTCGAATAGCGCGTCATGATCATGGACATGCTCGGGATTTCACACGAGGGTAGTTTTCATAAAATGTTTGGGATGGGGTGTGTGACCTCAATCATATGGCTATGTGAAATAAAGCATTTAGTGTGTGTCTTTGTGGAAATAAATGTTAAATTATTATTGTCTATTTGTTTTGAATTATGCTTTCAATCTATTATTCGTATTCAATTGCAAATGTTGCTTTTATGCAAAAGAACCACGAAGCCTTTTCTTTGGAATAAGCTCGCATCTATACATTGCATTCGTGGTATGATTTGCGAACGGTTGTGTACTCACGCTTGTTGTAAAACTTGCGCCCAAACCTCTGAAGAGGAGGAGTTTACGCTTTGCTTTGAGGAGGAGTTGAAGGCCGATCGTTCGTTAAGGTCCGGATCCCGATCGGTTGCTGTGGTGAATTGGTGGGATCTCGTTTGGAGTTATTTCCGTTCATTGCATGTTTATTTCTCTGTTAGCCTGCGTGGCTTAATAAGTGTAAACTCGACCATAAGGTCAAAACCCTTATTTGTTATTCAAACTAATCGTTTACTTTATTTATCGTTTGTGTGGATCGATATTTACCTATGTTAACCCTGTGTGCACTAGCGTGATCCTGGACTAGTGCATTATACACAGAGGGTTCCAGAATCGTAATTCTGGGTCTCGACATGTTGCACATTACTTAGATGACGATTATAACTTGAACAAGCGAGTCATAGGGTTCAGCTCTATCGATGAGGCACACACCAGAGAGGCCATCGCACAACGCATATTAGAAGTCATTCAAGATTTTAAAATAGAGGACAAAAATTATTGACATCACTCTTGACAATGCCTCAACTAACACGATGGCCATGGAGTTCCTCGTATCGCATCTGGAGTCCTACATTGGTGGTTTCGTCCTCCACCAGAGATGCACGTGCCACATCTTGAACCTCATCGTGTAGGTAGGCTTGCAGGTAATGAAACATAGTTTAGACAACATACACGACGCTATCCAGTTCATTACAATTTCAGGCCCAAGATATGCTCAGTTCAAGGAGTACTGCAAGGCCAACAATAAGAGACCAAGGAAATTCAATATGGACATAAAGGTGCGGTGGAACTCCACGTATATTATGTTGGAGTGGTGCAAGGAGTACGAGCACATCATCACTCTCTTCGTCAATACTAATTCTGGTAACCAGTTGGTTACTGAAATAGTTTGGCTAGTTGTTAGTCATTTTCGTGAATTTTTTAAAGTATTTTACGATGCAACCACGGTTTTATCTAGTGTTTACTATCCTACTTCTTGCTTAGTCATCGAATGGCTTTGGACTATTGCTAACGTTTTCAAGGAAAACAAAAATGATGCCCTTCATAGACATATTATTGAACCAATGGAGACAAAAAAATTTAAAATATTTTCGAGCTATCTGACATATCTTTTGTTTTGGTACTATTATGGACCATCGGAGAAAATTAGCAGATCTGAAGGGGGCTTATGAGAGAATTGAGGAGACATTTGATCTTGATCTTTCGGAGGCTTACACTCACATTCATGATGAGCCTTTTTGAGTTTTCGATTTGTATTATGAAAAATTTGGCAGTAGAAGTCAATCGAGAACAACTACTTCAACAACGCAACAAGGAGAACATAATGTGAGCGCTTCCAACGTCTGGAAGAAGCTAAAAGGCCTGGCATCCAGTTCGTCTTCTTGTGCGCCGACCAGGTCTTAATGAAATCTAAGAGTATAGATCAACCACTACCTCGACACACCTTTTGTGGACACCGAGTTTGATTTCGCGGATGACAATGATGTCAACCTCCTCTTGTGGTGGAAGAACCACCAGCGTATTTATCCTGTGCTGTCACATTTTGCACGAGATGTACTTGTGGTTCCGGTGTCGACTGTCTCATCGGAAGCCACTTTCAGTGTGGTGGGGAGGATCGAGCCAAGGAGGTCGTCTCTCATACCTGAGATGGTTGAGGTACTTATATGCCTCAAAGACTGGGAGAGCGCAGATGAACGGATGTAACATCAGCTCGAGAATCCGGAGATCGCAAAGGCAATAGCCAACCTGGAGAATCTCGACGTCAACTAGTCTACTATGTGTATGTAGCTGCTGTACTCTTTTTCTTAATAGGGGTACCCACGCTTGGTGTAAGGTTTTTAACGAGATAGCAACTTTGTATTTGTACTGTATCGAACAATAAATAAATTTTATTTATTCCCTTGAATATTTATGTGTTGCTGCGTTATGAATAATTTTTATTTTGTTTTTCATTTTCCATCATTTTTTCTTTCCCCTACTTTTTTCCCTCATCTTTTTTCTCATTCCCTCCTTTTTCCCCACTCCCCTCTGCTTTTCTCTCCTTCCCAGAGAAGCCGAGAGGCTGAGACCCTTCTTCTTCGGTTCTTCTTCCTAAATCCTCCTCCGTAAGGCTGTAACTCCCGTTCTCCCAAATCCCAATCTCCCCTTCCATCTCCTCCTCCTCCACGGCTCCACCCCACTGCCCCTCTCCACGTGATCGCCTCGTGGGCCGCCACTACCCTCCTCCACCCCCACCTCCCCTCTCCACGCGGCCACTCCGCCACTGCCCCTCTCCACACGACCGCCCCACCATGGACCTCCTTCAGCTCCACCTCCCCTCTCCAGTCTCCAGAATAGCCACCCCGCCGCTACCCTCCGGCCTCCTCCCACGTCTCCCACCCGCGTCTCCTCTCCTCCGTCGCCTCGACTGACATGGCGATGGAGGGGAGAAGAGGCCGTTGCGAGTCCAGAGGTCGCGCGAAGGCGTGGAGGATGAGCGGGTGGTGGTGTGACTAGTTGAGGGAGAGGAACGGGCGAAGGAGCTCATTGAGGTCGTCCCACGCGGCGAGTTGAGCTCCTTCTCCACCACCATCTGCTCAATCGACTCCAGGAAGTCCTCGTACGGCTCCACCGACTCCACCGCCACCGCCTCGCTCTCCCGCGCCACCCGCTCGTACGGCGACTCGTGCTCCTCCTGTTGCAGATGCTCATGAGCTGTGCCGGGACCTGCACGACATGACGTGCCTCCGGGCTATGCTTGGGCTCGCCGGAGGCGACTCGTGCCATGCCGGCACGACACGGCGTGCTGGCTGGGCTGGGCCAGCATGACCGGGTCCTAGCCCGTGGCCCATTGTGCCCGTGCCGGCCGCACGGCCCACTGCCTAGGTCTGGCTGCAATACGCCAATGAGTGGCAATGTGTAAGTAAGCATAGTGTACGTCCAAGAGGCCAGCAGCCAAGCGAGAGTTGGCACGGCATAGCAGGGCTACTACGTAAAATATATATCGACGATGCAGTTGAGATTTTGCCTTGGGTCATATAATTTGCTGATTCGGCCGCTGCATGAACTAGTGTACAATGCGCATGGAATGGAGCAGTAAAGGTCTAAGTAATTCACTACAGTTTTTTTTTGTGCCACGAGTTGTTTTTGTTACAGTATAATCGGCATACAATATCTCGTTGCTTCTACAGTATTTACTACAGTATCCCTGCCAGTGCTGTTGATCACGTATGCAGTGATCCTCACCCAGCTGCTGCGTGCGTCTGAGTTGGTCAGACAAGCATGCAGGAGCAGACAGGACGGCTGGAGATCGCAGGATGCATGAGCACCGCGCCCCGCGGCCCCGGCATCGGCTGTTCCTGCTCTCCTCTCGTCGGCCAGGGCGGTGCGTGCCACTGCATGCATCTACCCTTCCCTCCCCCCACACATCGCGTCTTTGACCAAAACTAACGCTAGCTTCGCGGCCTCCTCCCGCACGCATTGCATGCGCAGCAACACACTAAGTACAGAACCACGCGAGCCCGGGCCCGATTTCCGTAAACCAATGGCATATCACGTACGATTTCTCCGTCATGTACGCGCGCGGATCCCAACTCTCCAAGGTCTCCTCCATGCCGTGGATCAGTGGACCGCCCGCCTGGTGCGCGCGCCGATCGGTCTCGTGTTGTTTAAAACTGCCCCCACGCGCACCTGCCGCCCATCGATCCCAACTTGCCCATTGGCGTTGCAGCTGCAGAAATACGCAGATCAGATGCAGCTAAGTAAAGATGCCATTGCCCATTGGCATATGTGCAGCCTAGTCAAGGAGGCATGAACCTGACTGGAGATATATACCAGACGCGTCGCCTTTCACGTGGCTCCGGGAGTGGTTCAGGGGATTTGGTCGGGTCTAGACTTGTAGTAGTCTTCAGATGGCGCAGAGCCGATCTCTGAAGAGCTCAACAAGCATCAGCAATCATGGATCGCAGGAGCCTAGGAGTGAACAGAGTCAGTAAATTAATTAAGAACTCAGTGGTCACTATGTTACGAAAAAGAACATATCTCTCATCAGAACTGAACAAATCAGAAAACAAATGAAGCTTGAAAAAGTTTTGTAATTAATGGAGAGAGATCTTTATACAGAAAAAGCATTGCCTAAATGGAAGTCAGAGTGATCCAGAGTTCCAGACTCCCAATTTTTTTAGTTTTGGAGACGACTGGTCCAAAAACGCCACATGAAAGATGGATCCTCTGCATTGATCTAGTTGGGCAGGAGACAGCCCAAAACTATTTGGTACTCGGCCCATTAAAGCCTACGCAAAGAGCCTTAAGCCTAAATGCTTACGAACTCTCGGCAAATTGCAAGTCCGACCCATTTTACTCCACGAATGTGTAATATTTCTCAGCAACTCGTGCGGCCCACTCCACCCAAGTGTGCCCTTCGTCTCTCCCCGTCTCTGCCCCACTACCGCCTCACTCCCCTTCGGCGATCGCCGGCCGCCGCCGCCGCCGCTCTCGCCCGTGCTCCCCCGAAACGCAAGCACCCGCAGGTACGTTTTTGCAGATCTCGAAACCTTCTCGCGCTGGTTGGATCTCTGGGGAGTTCTTCCTTCCCCTCGTCAGGCCTCCTTGTCGGTTCTTGGAAAGCAGCAGGTGGGCGTGCGCGTGAGCGTGAGCGTGCGTGATTTGTTGTTCTAGGCGGGATGGATAAGCTGGTGGAGTTCGGGAGGAAGGCTTGGTTCGTGGTGCGGGTGCTGTCCGGCTACGAGGAGAGGATGATCCGATCTTACAGGCTGCAGTTGCAAAAGCGGCTCGAAAAGGTAAGTTCTTTTTTTCGGTGGCCATTTCTTGGGCGATACATCTGTTCTATGAATTGTGTGGAACCAATATTTGCTGTAAAAAGTAAGCAATTTCGCTTTTTAAGTTTCTAATCCCATGTTAAGTACGAGATTAAATCTTCTAGTTGCCTTCTTTGGGTTGATATGTTGGGAATAGGATACGGTTGACCTCCAAGTCTGTAGTTTATCTTGCTTTCAGTAGAGGCTCCGTGTTAGAAACTTAGAATTGACACTTACTGTTCAATTGAAGTTTTGATCCTCTCTTGTGGCTGATCGACATGGTTGTAGATGAATATCGCTTAATATTAGGAGAGAACAGATTGCTGTGTTTAAAAGATAGACTATCTAATTTAGTTTGAATCTCACAATACATGTCCATTGGCGGTTTGGTCGATTGGTCATGTGTGGGAAAATATTAATTGCCAGTGGTAGCTGCCCAAAACCCGCTTTTTGGTCAAAATAACTGATTTGAAAAGGTGCCCTAAATATTGCAACCTTATTTTTTTTACTGTCCATTTAGAAATGATCTTTACTACCATATCTTTCCTACATGATAAACTGATCTTTGTTTGATAGCATTACTACTGTACAGAGTTCTGCAAAACACTCTGTACTGTAGCTTCACCATATGGTAAACCCCAAGCTATAACTCCAAACTAATTTGTTGCTATACGATGCACTTTTGGAGGAAAATTGTGTGGTTGCTCTTTGGTCAGAAAGTTACCCCAGAGTATCTTACAGATTCCATAGGTCTAGACACAAAATGTTTGTGTTATAAAGCATGGTTTCACCTGACCATCTCCTTTGTTTGGTTCAATGCATTTGACTTAAATTGTTTGCTCATCGAACATCGAAATGTACTGCATTTCCCATCAACTCTGTGGCACCTTCTTTTTAGTTCGATCACACTGTCCTAATTATCGGAAAACTAATTGAGATTTATAATTGTTTGACTACCATGTTTATCAAAAAAAGAGAGATGGATGTATTTCATCACCTGTCCTTATGACCTGTCTTGTAGTGAGGTTTGATTTATCACAGTTTTTGTATTATTCATCTTGTTACTGTTGTTGGCTATGTTGGCATTCTATTAACGTTAATATGGACTGGAAATAATTGGCAGGTGCTTACTTTCCTCTTAGTTATGATGTTATACTAGTATTATTTAAAGAATAAGTGCTATGTTCGAAAAGAATGTGCATTATTAGCAACAATTTTACTTACATAAAAGAAACTAATATTCTAGGGCATAAAAGAAAATAATACCTGGGGCATATGAATTAGATACTGCCATACTGGTATGGTAGGCTGGTAGCAGGAGTTAGAGCTGGTGCGGGTTTTGTGGGATGAGAAAATAGAGAGGGAAAAAAGGATGTTGTCGCTGAGATCTAAGCTCACTTATCATAATTTTGGCACAGAAATAATGAAATCCTCGGTCCTCACTTATCTGTAAATGCTGTCTCAATTTTATGACTTTGTATTGCTCACTTAAAAATCATAAATCTGATGTTAGGCAACTACTAAACTAGTTTGTTCAGAATATCATACTTTCCAGGTAGAAGTAGGGTTAGTTATCCATCGATCATCCTTCGTGTATTCGACTATTCATTAATTAAAACAATGACCAGTAATGTATTCATGGCAACAGCACTTCAACTTTAGTATTGTTTATTCAGGCTCAAGCTAGGAAGGAAGAACTGCGGAAACAGCCAG
Organism: Ampelocalamus luodianensis; assembly: GCA_036346255.1. Classification (NCBI taxonomy): domain Eukaryota; kingdom Viridiplantae; phylum Streptophyta; class Magnoliopsida; order Poales; family Poaceae; genus Ampelocalamus; species Ampelocalamus luodianensis. Next base: position 5,306,613 of record CM070638.1, read on the forward strand.
AGCAAGTTATTCTCTCAGAGGTTCGTCAAATGGTTCAGCAGATGCAAGCTCTCAATCAGCAGCTCGAAGAAACTGTAAGACATTTGCCTTAAAATTTATAGTTGATTGCTCAATGCTTGCCTAGGAAATGTGTACTGCATTTTGATGAATTGTTACTAGTTAGTTTATGAACAATCTCACATTCTGAACCATGAATTAGACTTTACATTATCCCTGTCTGTACCAACCACAGTGAGAGGCAGAGATTGCTGTTAGCTTTTGAAGAACAATACAGTGGCTTGTCCATGTTGATTGATGTGAAACATGCTGAACCATGTTCGGAAACTCCCAAACAGATTTATTGTTTGGTTTAGGTTTCCCCTGCTGTTTTATAGGATTGACGCCGGCAATAAGACTCAAATGCCACCTGTTTTATGTACATCGTTATGTAATAACTTGCTAAGTTGTTCCCCATCTTAATTTTCAGGAAACTGCCATAGATGAATATTTCAAACCAATTGATAAGAATGCTCAGATCATAATGGACATGCAATTGGAGAAAGAAGAGAAGAACATGAAGGAGATGGCGAAAGTCATGCAAGAGCAAATAACAATGCAAAGAGAAATCGCAATGAAGAGAGCTGAGGCCACTGCCATAGAGTCTAATGACACCCAAGTGAGCAAAAAAATGGCTGAAAGTCCTCCAAAACAAGAAACCATAAAATAAATCCCGGTCATTGTTACTCTTTTGGGTAATCAAGTTATTATGTGCGTGTGGACTCTTTAAATAGGCTTGCTGGGCTAGGTAATAAGTACCGATGTATGGTAAGGCAGTTGCCAATTTTGTACGTATCAGAGGCTATTCTTTTCTCTGGGCAGAACTCTTGACTTGTGTTCTTTCCTATTCAAGATTTTAATATCATGGAAATTTGTGCAATGTGATATTTGCCCATGAGAATGCAAAACTGCTCTGTTTGCACATCTAAAATTGAGTTAAAGTCGAATGTGCAATTTTTACTTCAGAGACTGTATTTTGTATATTCACAGAGGTACTGTATGCCTGTATCAGCTCATTTTTCAGAATAGAGGGGTGCATCGGATGGACTCTCTGCACCTCGCTAACTCTAGCTACATGTCCAGCGATTCAGAGTTTGTACATAAATGTAATTTGTTTCTCGGAATAGGACATGATGAGATATGATCTGGATGCTAATCTATCGACTTTGTATGTTGGTTACTTTGGCGAAGTATGAAGTATAATCCAATGCAGCCTGGGCTATGGCAAGTTTTTTTTTTCCCCTTTTGGATTTTGTGTACTTGGGAAAGTATCAAGTTATTAGTTTATATAAAGAATAATGATTGCATTGTCATCAAATGGTTCGGTAGTGTAGTGGTTAGCATTCCACACTTCGAATTTGGTGAACTTGGTTCGAATCCCGGTTGGACTTTTTTTTTTCTTCATCTTTTCTGTTTATGGAAGTCTTCAGATTAAGCTCCAGAGTGATCATACCTTCTGTTGATCTGTTTTTTTCCCCTTCGGATTTGTACTTCTCAGAGTTTTTATAGACAATCGATGAACTTGTGCATGTTCGTGTAAGCATGTAATGAAAATGTGAAATGGTTAACTCTTTTGCTTTGAAACAGAAGAGGAAAGATACCCAACAAATATTCTTTACATACATTAGGTATATCTAGGTTCACAGGAAGCAGAGCTTTCAGGCAAAGGGTACCACCAGTTGAGACAAGCAAAAAAACCATATTATCCCAACTCACCAAAATTTAGAATTCCTCAGTGAAATAGCATTGCTAATCACAAACTCCAGTGTATTCATTTGATACTACTTATATTTATACATGATTTGGATGCACTGGTAATAACTTTTGTCAGTGCAATACTTCAACCAGTGGCGAAGCTTCTCACAGGTCAACAAAATTAGATGGATTCATTGATGAACATACAGAGTACCTGAGCACGGAAACCCTGGGCAATTTCTGAACATACAGAGTACCTGAGGATGGAAATCCTGGGCAATTTCTTCTTGTAGTAGCACGAGTATATCGGCGACTCGAAGAGGTCAGGGTGGTGGCCGGCCTCCACCTGTCCCACACGTCCTTCTCAATCTCGACAGCCGACTTCTTCTCGTCTTGGCCACGGGCCGCCACAGCCGGCAGCCGTCACAGGCCCTAGCATCCCCTGATCCTGATGGTCTCGAGCGTGGGCACCACTATCTTGACCTCACATATCTGCCGCAGCATTGGGAGTTCGTGCAGGTGGATGGTGGTCAACTTCGGGAATGCTACACTGTGGATGACTATTTCCTCGTGGTACCTTCCGTCCAGTACGAAGATGTACCTGAGGTCGTCGCAGTGGATGATGTGGAGGGTCTCCAAGCTGGGGAAAGAGGAGACCCACACCGGGAGCACAAACTGGAGCATGGGGCAGGAGCGGTAGCCACAGAAACCTTTGCTCCAAATGAACGTGGCATCAGGAGATCTGAGATTTTTTTTTTAAAAAAAATTATTTTAAAAGATAATTACAAAAATAAATAATCGCCCCAAAAATTACAAAAATGGGCAGTTTCCTGTCACGACAGGGACCTTGTTCCCTCCCTGTTGCCAGTCCAGCTCCTTGCGACATCTTCCTGTCGCCAGTTCAACTGGCGATATGGAGCAAGGACACCCTAAACTGGTTGGTCTGTTTGTGATCTTTGTAGATTCTCAAAGGTACGGAATCTATTAGACTCGTAATAATATTTTTTTTATCGTCGTATGATGTTCTAATGCGGTGAATTTCTGAAGAATTTTATGAGGACGATTGAAGTATTAATGATTCGTAAGTAGGAAGGTAAGTGTTATTGCGATGCGTCAAGGAATTCATATACGGTTGTACTCCTCGTCTTGCGCCTTAGCTCTAGCCGCGACGACGTAAGGTATATTAGCGGTCTAGAGAAGGTTGTTGGATATTCCAAATATACTATATTTTTCGTACTTATCTTCTATTAAACAACGACAATGGATAGTTTTCTGGAGACGGGCTTGTATGCAAACATACTGGGTTATATTTTGGTGATATACATGTCTTAACAGTAAGGTATATTAGCGGTCTTGATAGGAAGCTGTCGCCAGTTCAACTGGCGACAGAGACCCTAAACCGTAAACTGGTTGGTGTGTTTGTGATTTTCATAGATTCTGAACGGTACAAAATATGTTAGACTCGCAATAATATTTTGTGATCGTCGTATGTTGTTGTAGTATGGTGAATTTCTGAAGAATATTGTGAGGACGATTGAGGTATCAATGATCGTAAGTAGAAAGATAAGTGATATTGCGATGCGCTAGGGAATTCATACATGGTGGATTATTTTGGAGAAATGATACAATGATAACAATACGACAGTTCATCGGACAAGGGGGTTACATGACACGTAGACTAACGAACCAAAGATGGTACACGCATGCCTTTAGAGAATTAGAAATACATAGGACATATGGACGGAGAGGGTTAGACTACAGCGTAGACTGGGGCCATTTGCCCTTCATTATGAGCTCGGTGTTGTACTCCTCGCCGGTCACCTCGGCCTCGCCCGCCATTTTGCTCTTTTTTTGCGCTCTCTCTCATGAGCCTCGCGCTCCCTGCACCTGTACGCCTCGAGATAGGCCTACGTCTTCCACCGGATAATCTCGTTGTGCTCTTCGATGCGGTGCTCTTCCTCCCTCCTCTCGCGGTCCCTGTTGGCATCCCACTCCTTGTAGTCGAGAGTCCACTAGTCGTGTAGGTGGATCTCTAGGTCAATCCACTTGCGGTAGCCACATAGCGGATCAGGGGACTAGGGTAGACGGAAGAGATTGTTAGTGCGTACTTTGAAAGAGAAATAGTAGGAGAACATACTGTAACATGTTCTTACCGGCTGTCGATAGCGGCTCGTGTTCCAACAGCTGTCGGGATAGTTGCAGGAGTAGTTCGCGCAACCCTAGTAATACATACCTAGGCTGAGCTCGTGCTTGAACTTGAAGAACTTGCATATGTCCATACACCAATAGAGAGGTGACGTCTCCCCCTCGGACAGGTGTTGCAGCGAATACTCAATTGGGATGTTCTGGTAGGGGTTGCTGCTACGGGGGAGGGAGGGGCGACGTCATTGCGGGGAGATAGCCTCCTAGCACGCCCCTTTGTTCCTCTTAGGCCGCATACCCCCTTTGCAATTCGCGGATCTCCTCCAAGGGCTTTTCCATTTGAGCGAGATTGTGTTGAAGTCTGGATGTAGGAAAACCTGGCGTAGAAGGGGTATTACTTATATGCCGAGCGGGCGCTGCGTACGCGGTTAAATTATAATTTAGTTAAAGGAAATTCGTGTCCGCGAGACAACGTACAAAGTTCATAATTTTATCATGTATTTTTACGCCTATGTAGAAATTACAGATTTTCTTTACAATTTTAAGATGTATCATGCTATTTTTCAAGTTTAAATGGTATTTTTGGCACTAACAAAATAATTATCTCGCACTAACAAAATAATAACCACACACAAATAGGAAGGTAAATAAAGCTGGAATTATTTTGATTACGCTCTACCTACCCTAGTTAGCTACTTTATATTTTTTACAGATTTATAATAGACGTCTTCTTATTTTTATAGATTTATCGTTGGAACATTCATAACATGTGCGTGACGAACTAGATAATTTGACTACGACTAATTAGTTATGAAAATTGCGACTACTCAATTATAACTAATTAATTATAAATTAATTAATTACAATAAAAGTAGTCTGAACCAGATGTACAAATTTAACACATGTCGTTCGTCTACGAATTCACGACGCTATTTTTAACTTTGATATTCGGATGGTCTAGATTTGCGAGTTTTGGACTTATTTGGCCCCATAGCGCTCGTTAATTCCTAAAGTAGCCCCCTTTGCATCAGAATTCCAGATTTAGCCCCCTTCTATGCGTCGCTGCCGCCCGAGTCGGCACCAACCAAAATCGTGCGGCGTGGAACGCGGCACCTGGGTCTTCTTGGTCGGGCTCGGCGACGACGTAGAAAGCTCTTGTCGGGCTCGGCGACCGCGTCGCCCTACGCCACGCGACGCGGCCGGCTTCTCCGCGCGCCTCGGACCCAGCGTCGTAGGGAGGCAAGTCTTTGCCAAACCCGGCGGCACCTTGCTCCTGGCCTTGTCCCACAAGGCGACATGTTGGCGCCACGGCTGCTGCGGTCGACGGTGGCGGCGACTCACTGCCTGCCGTCCGGACGGCGGCACGCGTCTTGGGGGCTAAATTTGGAATTCGATGCAAGGAGGCTACTTTAGAAATTAACGAGCGCTACGGAGGCCAAATGAGTCCAAACTTCTAGATTTGCTATTTCGGGGTTAGCCAAAAACTCCCTCGCCCCGTCGCCTCCCATGTCCCATCTCCCCAGCTCGCCGAACTCGCCGCCAGCCCGGGTGGCCACGCTTGCCGGATCTGTGCCGCCGCGACCAGCCGCATCCCGTCGCCTCTCAGTCCCTGTGGCACCTCGATGTCGCCCCCTTCAGCCATTGTCGTCGTCCCGCGCAGCCTCCGCCGTCGAAGCAGCACGCCGCCGCCCTCTCCAGTGTCGCGTGAAGATGCCAACACCTCAGCCATCAAAGGGCCAAGCCCCGGACTTCCTCTCGGCCTCGCCCATGTCGCGAGAATATGCCAGAACCTATTCCCTCCTGTGTGAGTATTCTGTTCCTGGTGTTACTAATTCCTCTTTTGGGCACTATAATTTTGTTCCTCATCATTACCAATTTGATTGAGCAGTTCTCTTAGTGAATTATTGATTGATTGGCTCAATTGAGCACTGCATAGGACGAAGCACGATCTGCGCTCCTTCTCTTCTGCAAATCGGTCGCTAACACCCAGGCAGCTCAACATTTTTCCATGTAAATTTTTGACGAGGTATGCGCCTGTTAATACTTATTCGATAAGAAGTGCAGCATGCATCTGTTAATGATTATTAGATCCAAATTTGGCCAGATTGATGCAATTTTGAGTTATTGCAAAAATAATCGCATGATGTCTGCTAATAAAATCCAAGATGTTGGTCAGATGGTGGATTTGTGGTTAACTGGTTATAAGCTATGACCACTCCAGCCTTCAGCAATCAGCGTGCTGTTAGTGGAGATCTTTTCTAGCTTGTCCTTTCCCCCTTCTCACCACTAAACCCACAAGCTTGATGTCACAATCTACGTTACCTACAGAAATAGTTCATGTATGTAGAATCATATTACCATTAGCAGATACCAGAACACTGTTGTAGTAATACAGATGTGGCATGCTCCTCCGGCTCTCCCCTGTTCCTCCCTAACTTCTTGCATGGTACTGTGCTTGGTGTATGGTTTCTGGAATGTTGTATATTTAGCAAAATGTCTGTTGTGATTTATGTAGTCCTGTCACAGCAGATTTGTCTTTCTGTTTAATAGGTAGCCTCATTTTGCATGAGAAGGAATTGTTCAATCATTTGTTTAGATCATGTGTAAGTATGTGAGGGAATTTTTTGATAATTTATTTTGATCATTTCTTTATAATAATAGAGATGAATTTTGGCTCTTCTATTTGCAGGAACAGTCCTGCTAGCGAATAATTTTGTCACTTGCAAGGGAGGCTCACCATTTAGCCATCTAAGTTGTGACAAGGTATATATCCATCTAATTCCACTAATCCTTGTTGGCAACTCCACTTAGTAGATGGCTGCACCGCTCACATGATATTTAAGCCTTCATCAGTTTTCTTTTGTTTAGATGGGATCATTTTTGTGATTTTGCACACGCTTCAGACTGTCCATGTTGTCAACTTCAGATTACAGACCTGTTCTGTCATAGCATGTTCTTTTGTTATTCAGATTGATTTGGACAATCATGAGGATCGAAGGACAAGGTTTCCTTTATGTTATTGGTCCGCATTGGTTTTAGGGCATCTATTGTTGTTGTTTAGTTTTTTGGGGTTACAATGGTGACGTGATTTACAGAGTCTAGAAAAAAGATAATGTGATTTACAGCAGGATACCATGCTCTTGGTTAAAAACACTATATTGATAAACTCGGTTGGGTTAGTAAATGTGCTAAGACATGCAACAAGGGCTTCTTGTGACCATCATCTAATTATATTGATGGTTGCAGCTTATTGCAACTTTCAGTTTGTTTTTCTTGAAAATGACTGACTAGAAGGAGCTCATGTGTGCAGCATTTGAAGTGGTCAATAGTTTCTATTTGCCTTTTTTTTTTTGCCTGTAACTTTACATTTCACCCTGCACTTTTGTTCCTATTGTGATTCTAACTTTATGTTTGCTAACTCGGCATTGTCAATCCTTCAAATTCTGTTACATTATTCTTTTGAATGGAACATACATATTCTATTGTGCATATAATCCCAAGTAATTTTTCTTGGACCTTGCGACTTCATTTTAAGAAAATGTGAAAGAGCGTGGAACATGCAACAGCCGGCACACACGTATAGCTGCTGCTTGATTCAAAATGATAACATACAACCAGCTGGCTCTTGGTTTAGGTACATAGCAAACACTCTCATGAGTCACATTCGTGCAGCCATGTAGATGCACGCAGGCACACATTGCTGCTGCTTAATTGTTTCAAACACACACACACACACACACACACACATACATGCACGCCAGGCTGATGCACGCAGGCACACCCAGCCGCTTCTTAGTTTAAGGTAAGAGCTACCATAAGCAGTGAGAAGGCAATCGACCACAAAAGTGTACTTCCATGTTCAGGCAGCAGACCAACCAAACGCATGCAGCAGGAGGAGAATTCACCTAGGTAATGTGTGAGTCAAAGAAATGAAGAGTCAATAATTAGGCTAACTTATTAGAGGATGCGATCAGGGTACCTGAGGACGGAGACCCTGGGCAATTTCTTCTTGTAGTAGCGTGAGTGTATCGGCGCCTCGAAGAGGTCAGGGTGGTGCCCGGCGTCCACCCCGTCCCACTCCAGGGCATCCCACACGTCCTTCTCGATCTCGACGGTCGGCTTCTTCTCGACGGACGGCAGCCGTCGTAGGCCCCAGCATCCCCTGATCCTGATGGTCTCGAGTGCGAGAGCCATCATCTTGACCTCGCATATCTGCTGCAGCGTCGGGAGGTCGTGTAGGTGGATGGTGGTCAGCTTCGGGAATTTTATTTCCTCCGGGGACCATTCTTCGTTCAGTACGAAGACGTGCCTGAGGTCGCCGCAGTGGATGATGTGGAGGGTCTCCAAGCTAGGGAAGGAGGAGACCCACATCGGGAGCACGAACGGAGCACGGGCGGGAGCGCAGTGTAGGTGCGCAGGTTTATGAAGGAGCGGCTGCCACGGAACCTTTGCTCCAAATGCAACGGGCCACCAGGAGATCTGACGCCCAGAAGGTCTCCAATGGAACGAAATCATATGAATCCGACGGAAAGACGGTATCCAACTTGGGGCACCTCTCCACGTGGCACTGCCTGAGGTAGTACTCCCAATCACCTCCAGGCATACTAGCACTGGTGGAGACATCGTGCACATGCAGGGATTCGGCACAACTTCTTATCAGAAGACCTAAATTAGAATATGTGCCCAGTTGGCTGTCCAGGCTGCGGCTCCCTTGAGCAATCTCGATATGGCGATCTGACTGTGGAGTCGGAGGCTGTGGGAAAGCCTGCATCGGGACATCGAGAACCTTGGTAAATACCTCAGTGTACCGGCCCGCGGGAACAAGCTGTTGCTGGCTGGCTTGATTACTGGTGCCAATCTTCTCCTTGCAGGTTGCTTCAAGTTGTTCTATTGGAGAAGAGGTGACGCGGATATTAAAATAAACATCCTCAATGCTATGATATTCTATTGGAGGCCACAAGGACCGAGCAAGCCTTGCGTCCACAATAGTAGCATACAATAGTAGCAATCGAAAATAACTCTAGGTCGGGTGGTATCTGAGAACCACTCTTGCCCCATCCTATTGCACGAAGGCGCTCACAACCCAGCAGGAATAGTCTCTTGAGCCTTGGGACTTCCATCACCATAGTTTCCAAGTCAAGTATCTTGATTGCAGTTCCAGAGAGGTCCAGCTCCACGAGATTGGGTAGCCCACGCAAGAACACATTCTCCAACTGTGTGCAACCCTCTAGAGAGATCATGGAGGTCTTGACATCCTCGTTATCTGCAGTAGATGGACGGGAATTTTTGGGAGACAACTCAGTAGTAGGTGTCCAGTGAGATGCTGGTCCATATCCATCAAAGCTGAAGGACCTTAGTAAGTGAGGAGGCCCATCAGGCACAGCAACATGTTTTAGTCCATCACAACCATCAAGAACAAGCACCTGAAGGCTACTCGCCTTTGAAAGGCTACTTGGTAGAATATCCATCTCCCTGTTGCCAGACAAGTCAAGTATTTCCAGCTTTGCCTTGTCCAAGAAGGAGTTGCTTGTGTCTTTTGATCTCTCTGGTCCACACGTAGGTTTGATTATTCGGAGCCTGCGAAGGCAAGGTACTCGCCCCTGTAACTGACTTGTGTATTGCCAGCACCTGACCCCTTCTATATTTAGCTCCCAGAGGTTAGTCATGAGATCCATCTTTTCTTCAGATAAGATCTCGTCCCAGTCTGTGTAACGTAGGTCAAGCACCCATAGGCTATTCAAACGTGCCCACTCTGTATGGCCCCCTCCTTCTCTTGTGTTGCTGTCTTTGCAGTGGTCCAGTCCGAGGAATCTTAGGTTCTGGCAACAGATGAAAGGCGGTGATGCAAAGCTGAAGGCGCAGCATGATAGATGCAGCACACGGAGGTTGGTCGGCTGTTTAAACAAGCCATCCGCTAATACTAATGGGGCACTGGGACTCTCAGGTGCCATGAAATAAGATGTTGCCTCTGCATTTATAGCTTGCATATCCTGTGTTTGGAGATTCCCGGAGGTAATTGAGACCCAAGGGTACGGCTGTTGTGCATCGATGTACTTCCCTTTGAATGACAGAAAACGGCTAGACTTATTTTCAGACCAAAATTCCTTTATGAACCTACGACGCACCTCATCAAGTAGAGAAGGGCACAGTTCCCATTTTATTTCTTCACGGAGTGCATTGCCAATCTCCCATGCCCGATCACCTTGTGTGATGCCATCACAAATCCAGTAGCTATAAGCACGGGATGCCCAGTCATATTCTTTGTTTTCGGGGAAACTAAGATGTAGAAATAGTTCATACAAGCAGCAACGCACAATCCTTTCGGGGTTGATCTCCCGCATGCATGGATAATTAGCAGCTATGGCAGCGGCCTCTCTCTGTAGTACAGGGAAGAAACGATCTTCTCTGTCTATGTCATAGGCTGATTCATAAGCAAAAAGATGAGCGTTCTTCATAGAATCCCGATGTGATATAATTATAATTGATCCTGTGGGATCACATGTTACGAGAATAATATTTTCAACCCTATTTGCAAAAGTCCATAACACCCTCACAAAAAATTATAAATACAAAAAATCTATTATATCATTAACAAATCAATGATCAGGTTTGATTTATATTACCACCATATACTACTAGTAGAATGTACCGTAAAATTTTTCCTAATTTGAGGGCATCCGTGAGGAATGAAACTCTTGGATGCCAACACGTGGCATACGAACACCCCTGCCCAGCGACGCCTGGTCAGACTTCCCCCGCCCACGGAGCTCCTCCCACAGTCTTCTTCCTCTCTTCACTCAAATCCTCCCCTCTCAAGAACTTTCAAATTTCAGAGCTTTCTGATCGAAAAATGGTCAAATCGGAAACTTTCTAACCGGAAATTTTCAAGCCGGAAACTTTCTACACGGGGAAATTATAACGCAGGAATAACTCGTAGAGAACAATCTGCAACCATTGTCGGGTCGAAGCCTCGCATACATGTGTGGCGAGCAACCATGGTAGCAGCCTCTTGATGCAGTAGTGCACGAAACTGTGAACTTGTTAATTCTTCGATACTCCAGTAAGAACAGAGGGCAATGTGGTTGTATCGATCTTAGCTTCTGTGCTATCTCATAATGACGGCGACGCATGGTCAGGAAGCTTCTTTTGAAGGTCCAGATCACTATGTTGTTGACAAATCCTGTAGATAGAGGAATGCCAAACTGAGTTACGTCAACCTCATCCCTAGAGCCCTGGTCCACTCCATGCTTGTCAAACATGGCGAAGAGTGAGTCTTTGGAGAGAGCGAGTGGAGGAAGAGGATGTCAAATGAGGGAGTCGAGTAGGAGTCGGGTACAAGCGATGTGCGTTCCCCCTGTCCCAATCGTGTTCCACACGGTGCGCACGCGAAACGTCAACACGTATCGACCACCGTGAACACAGGATGGACGGGATGATTGCTCCTCTATTCGCCACATGCTCATCTGCAAGTTGCGGTCTGCATATGCAGGTAACCACAAAATAATGTTTTCGATATATAAGGCCGTCCCTAAGGTGTCCTAATCAATCTTAGGACCCACATTTGTCCCATAGGCTATATTTGGTTAACCCGATAAGATCACCAAGTTAGCTAGCCTTGGGAGCACGAGCGCTCGCGCGCATTCCATCCGGTGCACATTTTGGTGGCGCGCTGCTGTCTGGAACGAGGGTGCTGCTGTGGCCATCGGTGAAAGAACGAGGCTTGTGTGTGTGGCGTGGGCCCCATGATATGGGATTTGTTTTGCGGTGGTGTCGAGGACGTGTTTGATCGGATGAATCAGAGCGAATGAGATTATATGGTACAACTAGAATGAGATGGTACAAGTTTGATGTTTGGTTGGTGAGATATAATAATACATGATTTTATTTAGTTACTTGAATGGAATGATTCTAGATGGTTCATTGACGGTATTTAGTCTTAGAGATGAGGATGTATTTGGTGACCTCCTATCTAACAGTGGTGAGGTTACCTCCTCACATGTAAGCAAGCAAAATTACTTCTCTAATATGTTTATTTGTATGTGTTTATGTGAGATACTAGTACACAGTTCACAACCTGATCACGCATATTCAATAAAAGTAACAGCAAATGCTTACAGCAAGCAATGAGTACAACAATACTGAGGCAAGCAGCAACGTCAACCGTAAAGATCCTCTAATAGTCAAATGCTCTTGCTCAAACTTCAAATGCTCCGTTAAAAGTGTTGGGGTGCATATATGAAGCAACACCTGGTACGATTAGTTCAAACTACACATAACTTAACGGAGCTAGGAATTTGCCCGTTAAAAGTAGAAAAAAAACATCAAGTTAAAAAAACAGAGGAAATATTCTACTAGCATCTTTTCACATGTCATTACTAGATGCGGAGTGGTGTTGTCCCGATCTTCACGACGTAGGATTATGGATAACTAGCCCGTGCAACCTAGCAATTGATGCAGCCAACTACCGTCTCTATACGACAACCTGCAACACTCAAATTACTCAACCACACGCTATGACCTTCGTCTACTCGCTATCGTGGAGCAAACACGTTCAAGAAATCCCAAAAAATCACAAGAACAACGGAGTGGCAACTCAGAGATAACACTAAATCCCAATTGGTGGTGGAAATAACTCACACACAAAGAGGAACAAGTGTTCTATTTCTCCAAAATTTCAACTCTACCTTACATGGGAGGGGGTACCCCCTATTTATACATGTTTAGGGTGGTGCTACAGTGTATGAACAGTACAAAGTCAGTTTGCTACAGTACTTGATAACATACACGCTTACATAAAATGGATGATAAGTACATTTACCATGCATATACGTTGTTCTCTTTGTTTAGTACACTTTCAGGTCATCAAAAGCCGAGGACGGCTTTTCTTAAAGAAGGGGAGGATGATGAGGACACACCTAGCAAATTAAAATATCATCACACATGTCAACGTCATGATCATCATCTTTCTTAGACATAAAGTAATAAGTTGTAAACTTGAACTTTACAACTTAATTAGGTAACTCCAATGGCAAACAACCTACCATGTGGACATCTTAGAACACACACATTGTTCCAAATACTACTCCAACACCAACTGGACAAATCACTAAAGATAAAACAAAGCAAATTAATCAAGAGGTGAATCTTTTCCTCAATGAGCTACATGTCGATTTCTATAAGAATAGATTGCTACCTAATGCCTCTACTTTACTGGTCATAAGGTTTGATGAAGAAGCTTTGGAGGCAAAGAAAAATTGGCTACTACAACTTCAAGAACAAAGAAACCAACACTCAACAACACATGTTGCCTATTGGTGCAAGTAGATGAGCAGTGAGACCGATCTGTAGGAGAACAACCAATGGGGCCCAGTAGCAAATGTCAACATCAAGATGAGGCAACAAAAGATCATGTAGCCACAAAAGATCGTGTTACCACAGAAGATCATCACGACATGATGTAAGCACATATGTCATCATGGCCACAGAAGATCGGATAACCACAGAAGATCAACATGAATGCGATGTAAGCATGTATGTCATCAAGTACTGTAGCAAACCATCCTTGTACTTTTCTTACACTCTAGCAACCGCCCTAAACATGTATAAATAGGGGGTACCCCTCCCATGTAAGGTAGAGTTGAAATTTTGGAGAAATAGAACACTTGTTCCTCTTTGTGTGTGAGTTATTTCCACCACCAATTGGGATTGAGTGTTATCTCTGAGTTGCCACTCGTTGTTCTTGTGATTCTTTGGGATTTCTTGAACGTGTTTACTCCACAATAGCGAGTAGACGAAGGTCGTAGAGTGTGGTTGAGTAATTTGAGTGCTGCAGGTTGCCGTATAGAGACGGTGGTTGGCTGCATCAATTGCTAGGTTGCATGAGCTAGTTATACATAATCCTACGTCGTAAAGATCGGGACAACACCGCCCTGCATCATTACTATAGTAATAAATTTGAAAAATAACTTGCATAATAATTTGAACGTGAGAAAAATGAAAGTTGCTCCATGTAATGTGTAGTATTGGGCGCATTTCATCATTAAATCTTAAATCAATAGAAGAGAGGGAGAAATAAATGGACGTTACAAGTGAGGAACGAATCCCTTTCCGTGAACTCACCACCATGCGCACTTGCAAAACCACTGGCTATGGGCTGGTGTAACATCCCATTTTTTTAGTTTCAAAAACCTTTTTGAGTAGTTTAGCCGATTGGAAAATTTCACCAGTTTTATTAAATTTAATAAAATCTTAAATGGAACTTTTTAAAGTTAAAATAATTTAATGTGATCAATCTGAACACCAATTAATTCTAAAATTATTTTATTTGAGTTCTTTGTGCTTGGAAGTATTTTCTATATTTTTCTGGAATTTCTCCGAGTTCATTTGCTATTTTAAATTTTCCATTTAAATTTTCTATATTTCTAACATGGAAAAACTATTTAAAATCACGGGATCGTGGGTCGCTTTCTTTCCCGCGGCCCATTTCCTTCTCATTCTGGCCCAGTCCACCCGACCTAGTTCCGCATGCACCGTAGCCTAGCCCAATCCACCGTCGCATCGCACGCGCATGTGACACGCGTCATGCGTCCACCATCATCAGCGGTGGGGCCCACCTTCGAGCATCGTCTCCATCCCGACCTGGACCCTTCTTTCTTCGTCAAGCGCGGCAAGTAGCCATTTTGGACTATGCCTCCCGGGACTATTTAAAGCCCTAAGGTGACCAACAAGCTCATCATGTCGCCCTCTTCATGTTGGTGTCCTCGCCACCGGCCGAAACCCCGCCAATCACCGGCGAGCCCTTGGGCTCCGAGCGTCGTCGCTCGGGTGGCGACATGGCGGTCCAGGTGGCACCACATCAGCGCCACCCTAGTGCCCACGGTCCACGTGGATTGCCACCTTCGCGACCGCATGTGCGTGCGGCTCGGGTGCCAACGTCACCGCCACAAGGCGCCCCGTCTACGCCACATCAGTGCCACGTGGCGCCACATCAGCCCTCCAGCCTGCGTGGCAGCCACGTCGGTGTCGACGTGGCTTTCTCTGGATTTTCTTAGGAATTTAATTCAACTGAAAACTTAGTCCAATCGCTGACGTCAGCATGATGCAATGAACCCATTTTTCTTTACAAAATAAATCAAAAAAACAGGGAAATCCTAATTTTTATCATTTGTATGTATTTTAAAACTTCCAGGAGCCCGTTCAAATTCCGATTTGAGTAATTCAAATTTCTAAATTATTTATCTTTCCGTTGGTGATTATTTGGTAATTATTTGGAATTTATTTGGGATTGTTTTATTTATTTGACTTTGTTCGCTCATATAGATTTCGATGTTTCGAATAAATTCTTGGACCCGATGACCGAAGCATCGCAATACTTCATCGAAAGCAAGTCATAGACCTTTGATCATGTCGTGCCTATTTTATAAAACTATGTTGATTTATATCAACATGCATTGCTAAGTTTATAATAAATGCTTTTGGGAATAGTTAAATGCCTAATTGACACATGCCTCCTTGGATGATTGCTATCGACATGTACCCTTGAATGATATGCACTCTTGAGCTCCATAGGATGGGTTATCTTAGTTGGACATATTGTAGAACCAACTTAGGGTATCGTATATGCTTAGCTATGCCTTAGTTATACAACGAATTCATGATCCCATGCTCTTATGAATAAACATGACTTAATGAATTATGGAATCGTGGTGCGGCCACAGTTATTAAAAGTTGTTAGGCCATGGCAAGGGTTGCCATTTGGTCGGGGTGAACCTCAAATGATTTATACTCGGGCGAGTGATCACGCAGTAAAGAGGATGATTTTGGGATGTGGTTGCCTCGCCTGAGTAGCAGTTAAGGACTTAACTTTGTGCGCCATTGATCTGAGCCATACCGTGCAACTACAAGTTCATTTATGGGGTGGAGTGGGCCAACTAATTAGCAATACTTTGGGTCAGTTCTGTTTGGGTTGATAAGTGGCACAAGAGAGGGCCAGGACGGTGAATCCTTAGCGAGCAGAACCGAGTTAAAGCAGAGCTTTGTAAAAACCTTATGATAATCACTTAGTCACACGCCTTTGGAATGTCTGATGTTATAAGATGATTATCTCTTGGGGTTCAAGCTGTATAACCTCTATAGAGTGTAAAACTATTCGAATAGCCGTGTCCTCGGTTATGGACAATGCCTGGTGATTTCACACGAGGGGTAGATTTTCATAAAAATTATTGGAATGGTTTGGTTGGATCTGAATAGAAGGTTTGGTTGGAATGGTTGGGAAGTGAACAGGGTGTTCATTAGTTGTTGCAAAAAGAAACTTGATTACTATTGTACTTAATCTTTCAAATTATACATTTCAATCTATTTACTGTATTTACCGTCAATACTGCTTTTTGTAAAATAGCCATAAAGCTATTATTGTCAAGCCTTGCATGAATATTATGTGTATACACTTTCCTACGACTTGCTGAGTACTTTAAAGTACTCACGGCTTTGCTCTATTTGTTCATCAGCAGCTGAATAACCAGGGAACTCAGAGTTTTATGAAGAGAAGTACTTTGAAGATTATGTGAATTAGGTCGCGCTCTCCACTCAATTGTCTATGCGCATGTCGAATGGCTACCACAAGATATTTTGGTTCCGCTGCAAGTTACCCTTTTGTCGCAAAGCCCTGCATGGCAAAGTTTGTAAGACTTGACCATAAGGTCCTTTTTCCTACTAATTAATATTAATTTGTCTGCTTCATCTTTATCTGATTGTATAGATATGATTACATTTATGTTGCAACTGTGCGAGTTAGCTACTGATCTGGGACTAGTTTAGAATGCACATAGGGTCCCGGGGTTGCATATTCGGGGTCCTAACACAGGAGCACCGCCCTAGCCCAGTCGCCGTTGAGCCTGAGCCCTAGATTTGGCTTCCACCTTGCCACCGACCACCTCCGTCCATCTCTAGTCGCCGCATGTCCACCATCGGACCCATCGTCGCCTTAGCTACCCGCCGTACCCCTCTGTCAGTTGTTGTAGCCTCAATCGCCGGTGACCATCGGGACCCGAGCGCCGCCGCCGTCACCATCATCCACGTCAACCCCGCCGCCTACGTGTCCGTCACCTAGCTTCCACATCAGTGCCACGCCAGCGTCCACCTTGCCGTGTTAGCCTCACTCTACGCTACCACCACGCCACCATCTTCAGCCCACGTGTCGTGTTGCCATTGGTCCATGTGCGTCACGTGTGCCACGTCATCTTCACCCATGCAAAACTGTGAGTCAAAGTTAGCGTGGACCAAGCCACTGACATATGGACCCCACAAGTTAGAGCCCAAGCCCATAGACCTGTGAGCCTGTAGACTCGTGAACCAAATCCATGGACTGTGGGTCCCACCTATCAACCTCTATTCTTATTTTTGGATTTTTCTTTTAATTCTGAAAATTCCTTGCTGACGTCGTGCTGATGCAATAATTCGGGATTTCCTTTAGAAAAAACATTCCAAAAATCTGAAATAGTGTTTTCTCTCCCTTTTTTTTAGATTTAAATCTTTCGAGCCCGTTTTTCCTTGTACGAACTCCGATTGAGCCCTTTCATGTCTCTAAATTCATCTAAATCCAAGCTCTACCTTCTTGCAATTTTTATTTAATTTTTTAGAGTTTATTTGTTTCTCTGTTTTGTATTTATTTGAGTTTTCGCTTTCGTTTGCAAGTAGACGTTGATACTTCAGGAGCTTTCGAGGAAGGATGAGTTGATCAAGCTCAAGATCTATACCAAGACTTGTTTCTAGGCAAGTTGTACCTTTGACCATTCTTGCCCCTCAGTTGTCTTTCTGTGGTATCAAGTATGAACAGAGGTTCCTCCTCATATGTCAAATCATTTTGCAGTTCTATCTCTTCCAGTGGTACTTTTTCCATTGGTTGCCTTAAACACTTTCTGAGTTGAGATACATGGAATACATCATGTATACCAGTCGAATTTGGTATCAGGTGCAACTTGTATGCCACTTCTCCTATCCTCTTCAGAATTTTATACGGACCAACGTATCTTGGGCTAGTTTTTCCTTAACTTGAAATCTTCACACCGTCTTAAATGGTGTAACCTTTAAGTACACAAAATGTCCTATCTCAAACTCAGATCTTTTCTGCGTTTGTCTGCATATTCTTTTTGACGGTTTTGAGCAATCTTCATCTTGTCTTTTATCAATCTGACTTGATCCTCTGAGTCTTGTGCAATTTGAGGGCCTAATAGCTGTCTCTCCCCAATGTCTGTCCAGTTTAGTGGTGTTCTACACTCTCTTCCATAAAGGGCTTTAAAAGGTGCCATCTTAATGCTGGTCTGGTAACTATTATTGTAAGAAAACTCTGCAAAAGGTAAACATTTATCCCAAGTTGCTCCATAGGCTAATGCACATGCCCTCAACATATCCTCTAATATTTGATTGACTCTCTCTGTTTGTCCCCCAGTCTGTGGGTGGTAAGCTGTACTGAATGCTAGATCTGTTCCCATTGCTTCATGTAGTTTCTTCCAAAATTTAGATGTGAATTGAGCTCCTCTATCTGAAACTATCCTCTTCGGAATTCCATGTAATGATATTATCTTGGTCATATATAATTCTGCCAACTTATTCTTTCCATAAGTTTGCTGGATTAAGATAAAATATGCTACTTTTGTCAATCAGTCCACTATTACCCATATTGCATCATATCCCTTTTGTGTCTTTGGCAATCTTGTGATGAAACCCATGCCAATTTCTTTCCACTTCCAATCTGGTACTGGTAAGGGTTGTAACAATCCTGCAGGCTTCTGACGATTTATTTTAATCTTCTAACATATATCGCACTTGGCTATATACTCAGCTCTCTCTCTTTTCATCTTTTTCCACCAGAACCTCTTCTTCAAGTCTTGGTACATTTTTGTCCCTCCTGGGTGTATTGGAAATTGGGATGAATGGGCTTCTTGTAGAATCAACTGCTTCAGTTCCTCTTTATTTGGCACACATAGACGGTCTCTAAACCGTATTACTCCCTGATCATCCTTCTTGAATTCCACTATTTCTCTATCTTGATTAACTGCCAAGAGTTGTTGAATTTCCTGATCTTCCTGTTGTGCCTGTTTAACTTGGTCAATTAAGTTCGATTGTATCTCTAAAACTGATACTGACCCTTGCTCAACTATCTCCAGGTTTAGCTGATGCATTTCCATTAGCAGCTGTGACTGACACTCTTGTAAAGCATTCAGACTATGATGTGCCTTTCTGCTGAGTGCATCTGCCACAATATTTACTTTTCCCGGGTGATACTGAATATCAAGATCATAATCGTTAATCAGCTCCAGCCATCTCCTCTGTCTGAGGTTTAGATCTGGTTGGGTGAATATATATTTCAGACTTTTGTGATCAGAGAAAACCTCACAATGATTACCTAGCAGATAGTGCCTCCAAATTTTCAAAGAATGAATCACTGCTGCTAATTCCAGATCATGTGTAGGGTAGTTTTCTTCATGAGTTCTCAGTTGTCTTGAAGCATATGCTACAACTTTCCCATCTTGCATTAGTACACATCCTAATCCTTGTTTTGAAGCATCACAGTAGATCTGGAAATCCTTTTCTGGATTTGGGAGTACAAGTATTGGGGTTGTGGTTAGTTTAACTTTCAACTCCTTAAAGTTTTCCTCACATTTATCTGTTGAAAGCATCTAGGCCCCTAAAATCTGGTTTTGGTAATTAATGAAGATATGTGTTAAATGGACTTATGTGTTTGTTGAGTATTTGCAAGGTTAAGTCCAAATGGTAAGTACGATCGTGAAGCTGCATACTAAAGGATATCGTGAAGATCAAATTAGTTCAAATACAAGGTACAAGTAGATTAAAAATCTTTTACCTTTTACGGTCTTAGGAGATATGGTTGGAAGACCGGATTATAGGATAAATACCATACTATTAAGAGGGATCTTGTCCAAGTAACTTGATAGCCATTCATGTGCTTTGTGGATCAATTTAGAATCATGCATAAAATTGTCTTTTCTGAAAAGCATCCGTTGCATTGTCTAGATATTCGGTAGTACCGGCGTGATCACGCGGTACTCTGGGAGAACGGCAGCAACCGGATTGTAGTGCGGTACTACCGCTTCCCGGTCGTTCCGCATAAAACACGGTATGTTTTTTCGAGAGCATGTTATGCGGGTCTCGGTGCAATTCCTCATCACGGTAGTACCGCTGTTGAAAAGCGGAACTACCGCGACACTGATAGTACCGACCTAGTGATGATGCGTTTTCCAGAGAACATGTTTTACGGGTGTCTCGGTCACTCCTCAAAGCGGAAGTACCGCTGTGCAAACGCGAACTACCGCTTACCCGTAGTACCGAGCTATTCGACGCGATGCGTTTTTCGAAGCAATGCAGTTTTGGTTTTTCGTGGAGCGGTAGTGCACGCTTATGCAGCGGTATGGCCGGAAAGCGGTAGTACCGCATGTTCGTGGCGGTAGTACCGCTCTGCATTTCAAACGGCTATGTCGATTGCATTTATTGTCTTCTCTTCTAGCGCATTCTTGTGCAAGTAGGTGAAGTGCGGTGTCTGCATCTACTTAGCGGTAGTACCGCGATTATTGTTTTTCCGGGAATTTCCTCTCCAACGGCTCTATTTGTTGGTGGGTGGTATTTATACCCCACCTACTCAAGGACAGTGGGCAAGACCACATCTAACATCTTTTGAGCCTTGTGCATCCTTTCAACTCCTCAAATTTACTTGTTTACTCTTTGTGAGGTTGTTGAGCTCATTTAAGTGCATTCATCATTCTAGTTGATCCTCTTGCACTTGAGTGTCGTCAAGCGAAGGTCCTTGATTTGTTACTCTTGGAGTTTTGCCAAACTCCTAGGCGGCTTAGCGGTGATTGCACGGTGATCTCTTCAAGAAGATTGTGAAGAGGCCGGTGCCCAAATTGTGAGTGGTTTGGTGTTCACCATCTCGGAGTGGAGGAAGAACAACCAATAGTGATCGAGAAAGGCTTAATACGTGGAGCCGGCTTGTTGGTTCAAGCTCCCTCAACGTGGACTAGTGAAGACCGGCAAGTCTTCGATACCACGGGAAAATATCGTTGTCTCTTTGTGGTTATTTCTAGTCTTTACTCTTCCGCATTTATATTTCTAGTTTGGTCTTTGTGCTTATACTGCTTAGCTAGAAGTATAACTTGTTTAGACTAAGTTATTAATTGACTTATCTCGTTAAATTGTGTAAAAGTTTAAAAACCTCCTATTCACCCCCCTCTAGTCGGTTATCCTTGATCCTACATCTGTCTACTTAAAAGGAATATCCTTCCTGAGAAGCTGAGTAAGTGGGCGGGCAATCTTTGAGAAGTTCTCTATAAATCTACGGTAATGTAACAGCCCTAACTTAGGATTTGTATTTCCAATGTAAAATTTTGAGGAGAAATAAAAACTTTTGTTGTCTCATCAAATTATTTGGAAGTTTTCCAAATTTTCCCTAGCAATTTCCATTTTCTTGAACTAAATTCTTGTGAATGGAAATTGTTGGCAGCAAATTCTTAGCCTTCAAACTTGTGATCATCCTCTGAAATTATTTTTCCTATCATCTTGATCATCCTATCTACCTCCCTGAATTATTTCACAATTTTTAGATTTTGTTTGCTATTTCAAATGGCCAAGTCAAACTAGTTTGAATTTCTGGTCAAACCCTAGGTCAGCAGCTTGTGAATTTTCTGCAGAACAATGCAGTGCATAAAAAGTTCTGGAAAATTTATGAGATGTTGTTATCTGTCCCTTGTAGCTCCCATAAAAGTTTCAGAATTTTTGGAGCTCAGGAGCTACCTCTAAAAATTCTCCAAACTCTCTCAGCCTTTTAAAACTCCAAATCAGTATTCACTGTTCCTCGGGCTCGAACCCGAGCCCGACTCAAATCAGACCGCACCACTTGGCTCGGTCGCGTCAACTAATCGCACCGCCCGAGTCCAATCGATCGTGACCGTCCGATGCAAATCGAACGATCCACGTCGCGTGCGCAACCGACCTGTCCGAATGCATACATCAATCTCGACCGTCCATCTCTGATCCAACGGTCGACTCGTTCCTGATCGAGTCAAACCACCTAATCGCACCGTGCCAGTCTCTGGTTCGCACCGCTTCGCTGCTGTCGCTGACGGGTGGACCCCACTTGTCAGCTTCGTCCTCGTCTTCTCCGCGTCTCACCGGAGCGCACCGGCGATCACGCATGTGTGCCACGTACCTCGTCGCTGCCACCTTTTTGCCATCGTGTCCGGCTAGGAGGCATCGCCACGACTCCATAAAACCCCTGAGCTCACCCACTTTTTCTCCCTTGCTTCCTCGTGCTTTCTCCGCCCGTTTCTTTGTCTCGGCCGGAGTTGAACCCGAGAGCAGCGCCGCCGTGTTAGCGCCGCCCTCGAGCCCGCGACCGCACCGCTATGATCCACGCTCGACGCCGCCTCCATTTTGCCCATCCCGGGTCCTCGGCGTCCAGTATATCGCCTGGGGCAACTTCATCGTCTTCGCTTCCGGCAGCCTCGGCCCCGCAAGCTTGCTAGCGTTCTGGTGAGTCTCAAGCCTCAGCATTTGGTTCCACTTGATCGCAATGCTCCACTGATGCTCACGGTGGGTTCGTTTTTGCCTTTGGTGCATCGTGGAGGGTGTGCGACCCTTTCTTCTCCAAGATCGGTGATTCGCCGCCGCGGTGTTTCCGGCCACGTCCGTGCTCCATCATCGTCTTGATCGTGGGCGAAACCTTCTTGGAGTCAAAGCGAAGTTGATGCGCACCTCCCCGTAGCTTCTCGAAGCTCGTATCGTCTTCTCCGCGAAGGCTGCACTTTCTTCTCCGCCTCCGTTCGCCGCCAGCTCGTCGCCGGCATCTCCGTGGGTCAGCACCGCCGTCATCGGGTTCGCAAAGTCTCTGGGAACCCGAAGGTATCACTCGCTCACTTTGAAACCCACTAGTTCGCGAGATCCACTGCGCGGCCGCGCCGCCGTCCCCGTGTGCGCCGGCGAGCCGCCGGTGGCGTTCAGTTAGCACTAATCTTTGTTTAGTTATGTCACTGATTTGTGGGCCCTCTCTGGTAATCGTGTTTAGTAAACTCTAATCCAACCGTTATATTTCCTCTGAGTCAACGCCATGTGGGCCCATCTTTGTCGATTGTTGGTTGTGTAGCTTTGGTAATCGTTTTCTCTGTTGGAAGCGATTTCTTTGTGAGTATGTTAGGTTTGCACTTTGGTAAGCAAGGCGTATTCTTAGAATACGCCTTGGCGTCACTTTCGTGGCGCGGTACATTCAGTCGGCACTCTCGCGTGAACCATTGTATCGATGTGGGGGGCTAGGTGGTAATGAGTGCGAAGGAATAAGTGCATTATAGATTTTGAAATGATTTAGTATTTACGGTTTTAGTTTCTGTTGTTTGTTAATTCAATTAAACTTGTAAAATGCATAACTAATTCAATTTTTATCCAAAGCGCATGAAACAGTCTTGTTAATTTTCATTTTAAATATACTATTTACTGAAATGAGTTTCAACCTTGTATCTGTAGCAAAAATCTGTTAATTAATTTAATGTTGTAGATTGAAATCTCCAAATTAGAAAATGCATATCTCTTCCAATAATTGTCCAAATTCAATAGACCCAGTCTCAGTAAAATTTCATTTTCAGTATACTAACTATTAGGATAGGTTTTACACATCTGTTTACATTCATGAAAATTTGTTAAGTAATTAACTAGTGACTTGTTGTGTTTTTAGCTTAGAAAATTCATAGAAAATTATTAATAACTTAAAATGATTTGTTCTCTGTTTCTAAAATTTTGTTATTTCATGCTTAGGCTCTTTGTGTGAGTTTGGCTTGTTTTGATGTTGTTGTATGTTTGAGTTTTGTCGGTGTTATTCGTTCTTATTTGCTTGTTATGTTCGATCGTTAGGCTTCGATATTTGCGGCAACCACGAGGACGATCCTCATAACATATTGAGCAACGGCGGCGAGCAAGCGATTTGATCATGTTTAATCCAGTATTTTAAAGATTAATATTTTGTTTCAATTGTATGTATGCTTCGCTTAATTTGTGTTAAAATGATTAGCTAGACCACAGTAGATGCATATCCTGTAGGCAAAATATTGATCTCTACTACCGAGCCTAGGTTATTTCTTTGTGATTAGAGGTCGTTGGATGATATCTTGTCACTTAGTAGATCAGGGTCAACTTGCTTAGACATGCTTAGCTATCGGTAGGGCTGGGTGGTTATCGACTTTAGTCGGTAACCTTGATCACACAAAATTTACTATAACTTTATGTTTCAACATTCTTTGCTATGTTTAATTACAAAACTAAAAATGAAAACAAAAATGATTTAGACTTGGGCACAATGGTAAGGCGGTGTGATCTGTTGGGTGTGTGGAAAGGTGCGAGCCGAGTTAAGGACCGAGTTACTTGCGCCACCGATCGAGCATTTTGCGTGCTAACCACACTAGAGTATATGGGACCTCTCTTGACCTAGTACTTTGGCGTGTATTGGCTCGGGTCGCGGGAGGTCGCAGGAGGGACGGAGGTGGGAGCATGGTAGTTGTCCAAAAGCTTTATCACGAGTGGGTAGTTGTCTTTTCGGCTTTACCATGTAGCGTATGGATTTCTATCCATACGAGCGGCTCGTAGTTAATACACAATATTGGAAAAAGTCTCGTAGGACTTAGTGTGTGCCGGCATACCTTGGAGTGTGCTTGGCAAAGGCGATCCAAGTGTGGGTACATTGGTACACCTGCAGGTTAAAACTATTCGAATAGCCTCGTCCCTAGGTTATGGACACGCTCGGATCGCCCCAAGAACTAGACTACAGCGTTTTAATTAAAACTTGATGGGTGAGTGCGAATGCGGGGATTCGTGCTATGTTGTGGTGACTATTGGGATAGTCACTTCTAGGTGGTTACTTGTGTCTATCTTAATTTATGATTATTTCAGCATAAAAATGAATTGCAAACTTGCCTTCAAAGCGTATTATATTATTGCAAATGAAAATTGGCTTTATGCAAATGAAACATATGACCTCCACCAAAATAAGCCTGCATATAGCATATGAGCAGTGCATTAGTTCACACGTCGGTCTTGCGGTACAAAGACAATCTTTGTACTCGTGTGCTTTGCTTAATGTTTTTGTTGCAGAGGAAGAAGGTGAGCCTCGGGGTCCTCACTACATGAGTCGTGTTGCCGTTTCTTGGGCGACTAGACTTGGCGGTCGGTCGGATGCCTTGTGGGTTGAAGGCACGATTGGCTTTGTTTATAGCCATCTTTTGGCGCTTTTGCTTCATTGTCGTTCTTGTCTATTTGTGTATCTTGTGGCACAGTGCCTATATGCGTAATAATGTTACTATTTGTTTATCTTCCGTTTGGTAGTGTGGTGTTTGGACTCTATGTTTGGAATGGAGTTGATGTCTAATTTTGTACCGAGTGTGTATCTTTGCTCAGAAGTATACATATCTCGAGGATCAGCTTTATTTGATTTGTGATGTTAGGACCGGTGGTTGGTTA
Organism: Ampelocalamus luodianensis; assembly: GCA_036346255.1. NCBI lineage: Eukaryota > Viridiplantae > Streptophyta > Magnoliopsida > Poales > Poaceae > Ampelocalamus > Ampelocalamus luodianensis. The sequence continues at coordinate 5,331,996 of CM070638.1, forward strand.
AGCATTACAAGCCAAATAAGCCCTGGGTCCTACAAAGTTGGTATCGAGCCATTCGACCGTAGTAACAAGCATAGTCGTCCTTAGGATGTTTTGAAAGTCTTATTTTCAAATTATAAAGGTTTATGAAAATCTCAGGCGATTCTCAGATTTTATTCCTTACCTATCTTAGCTTTCTACTCTCATCTTACTCTCATTTAAGTTTTGAAACTTCGGATTCTCTCTTTACCTTTCAAAAGATAGTTACTACAGGTGGAATTAGTGCAGGGAGAACCATGAAGTTTAATCCAACTAAAACTTGTGAGGATAATAGGGTAAGATGTAAAGTGAGTAGTTATGTGTCCGATTTTCTTTGAGTGAACTTTATCTGCCTTGTGTTTGTTTTTGGACCGCTTTCATGAATTTTGGGCTTTCTTGCTCCTAAATTTGTTGCTAACTTGTCTTAGTGAAAGCAGGATGGCGGGAGAGCAGCGTGGCGGTCGGTGGGCCAGTCGTGATGAGGAGCTTCCCCTCCTCAGAGCCATGGGTGAGGTTCTCGCTCGAGATAAGCGAAACCGCATGGATCGAGACAGCGCATCTTGGAGGTTATTGCTAGGAATACCTCCACTCCTGCCGATGGTGGCGGCCACGGACTCATGCGGGGACTTGCGAGCTCCTCGTACCGCCGACTTTCTCCGCTCAGAGGACCCTCGATGCGGATGATTGGCTCGCGCATGGTTGGCGAAGCTCAACATAGCTCGATGCGAGAGCGAGGACAAGGCACTCTTCGCGTCCCACCGGCTTGAGGCGCGGCACACTCATGGTGGGAGAACTATCTCGCCATGCGGCCGCGGCCATGTGGTCGCGTGGGAAGAGTTCGGATCGACTTTCCGTCGGGCCCATCACGATGGCCTGATGAAGGTGAAGAACAAGGAGTTTCTCGCTCAAACAAGGGCGCAAGTGCGTGACAGAGTACCATGCGAGTTCAATCATCCGGCTCGTTATGCTCGGAGAGGTGGCCTCGGATGAGGCCAAGCGGGAGAAGTTTATGGATGGCTTGTCCAGGAGCTGCGGGACAAGCTATCTTGTGGACTTCTCGATTTTGAGCCTTAGTGGATAAGGCCATTGTTGCGAGCATAAGGCAATGGCGTCTGGCGAGTCCATAGCGCAAATGGGAGCGCATCGGTCTACTCACACGGACCTCACTGCGTCCTCGCCGGGCGGCACCGGTGGCCCGTTCTTTTGCTCCACCGGCGCCGAGGCCATCTGCACCGGCTCCTCGTCCACCGCGGGCGTGGTTCACCCACGCGCTGCGATCCAAAGCGAGCGGCCTCGCAATCCGGCGGCCGAGGTTACTTGTTTTATTTGCCACAACAAGGGCCCTACGCCAACGCTTGCCCTCGAGTGTTGCGGTAGCCTCGTCCTAATGGAGGACGCGGGCGGGAGTGGTCATCCACGACGAGAAGATGATCCGAAGCGAGTGCGGCGTGGTCGAGTCAACCACCTTTGGTGAGGAGGCTCGGGGCGCGGATGTCGTGATGGGTACACTTCTTGTTAATTTCGCCCTGCTGCGGTATTATTTGATTATGGAGCATCGCATTCTTTTATTTCAAGATTATTTGCTGCTGCTAGTGGTCTTCATTGTGTTTCGTTGGAAGTTCCTTTGCTCATCCGCTCTCCGGGGTCGGAAATGAGAGCTGATTTACAATGTCGGGGTGTTCCTATCATAGTTAAAGGAGTGGGATTTTTGGCAAACCTTATTACGCTTTCGATTCAGCGAGTGCGGATGTGATTCTTGGCATGGATTGGTTGTCCCAACACTTGGACAAATCGATTGTGCGGAAGATTGTCTATCTTACCCTATACGGTGAGCGGGTGGGTTTTCGCCGCCGCGACTTGGTCCGTATCTATGTGCATTAGAAGCAAAGCCGCCTTGCAAATTCAAGATGTTCCCATAGTATCGACTTTGTAGATGTCTTTCACGAAGATTTATGCAGGATGCCTCGGTTCGAGATCTCGAGTTTGTCATCGAGTTCTTTGCCAGTGCACCGCCCCGATTGAAGGCGCCATATCGGATGCCTCCCAATGAGCTAGAAGAATTGAAGAAGCAGCTTGGTGAGCTCCAAGCAAAGGTTTCATCCGTCGTTCATCTCCTTGGGGTTGTCAGGTGATCTTTGTGAAGAAAAAGGACAAGACTTTGCGCATGTGTTGATTACCGTCCTCTCAATGAGGTGCGGTGAAGAACAAATACCCGCCGCCCGCATCGATGATCTGTTCGATCGGTTGACTGGAGCCAGTGTTCTCAAAGATTGATTTGAGAATGGGGTATCATCAGTCGAGGATCGATCGGAGGATATCCGAAGACGGCTTTCACTACTCGTTATGGGTCATGCGAGTACACCGTCATGTCTTTCGGTTTAACCAATGCTCCGGCTTTGTTCATGAACTTAATGAATTCGGTATTCATGGAGTTTTTGGATAAATTTGTGGTGGTTTTATTGATGACATTCTTATCTATTCCAAGATCAAGCGAGCATCTTGAGCATCGAAGATTGTTTTGGGCAAATTATGGAGCATCGGCTATATGCAAAGTTCGACAAATGTGAGTTACGGTTGAAGAAGTGGCATTCTTGGGCCATGTTCTTTCAAATGAGGCATAGTGTGGATCCCAAACAAAGTCGGCGATGTTCTATCTTGGGGCGGCCAAGTCGATCCAGCGAGGTGCGGAGTTTTCTTGGTTTAGCGGGCTACTACCGCTTTATCGAGAACTTCTCCAAGATCGCAAAGCCGATGGTGAATTGCTCAAGAAGGACAAGAAGTTTATGTGGTCCTCTGCTTGTGATGAGAGCTTTGGGGAGCTCAAGCGGCGTTTGACTTGACTCGAGTCCTTACTCTTCCGATGTCCACAAGAGCTTGATATCTATTGCGATGCCTCTCGTCGAGGACTTGGATGTGTTCTTATGCGGGAGGGCAAGGCGGTTGCCTATGCATCCGAGCGATTGAGACCTCATGAGCTCAACTATCCCACCCACGATCTAGAGCTTCTTCTTTGTGGTTCATGCACTCAAGATTTGGCGGTATTATCGATCGGTAACGGCGTGAGGTGTATTCGATCACAAGAGTTTGAAATACTTGTTCACTCGGCGGATCTGAACCTCGGCAGAGAGATGGCTAGAATTGATCAAAGATTATGACATGGGTATTGGTATCATCTGGCAAGGCCAATGTGGTTCTTGATGCACTCGGTAGAAAGGTGTATTGCAATACTCACGATGATCCAAGAGCAAAGAACTGCACTTCTTGCGAGTTTCAGCGCCTCAACTTGGGTTTGGTTGAGCATGGTTCCCTTCTTTGCCTTGGTTGTGCAACCAACCTTGGTGGATCGAATCAAGGCGGCCACGGCAATCGGATGATGGTGTGGGTAAAATCAAGCGAGAACATCGAGAATGGATTCACCAAGTGTTTCCACGAGAGGATGCGCGGTGTTGTATGGTTTGGGCGTCTTGTGGTCCCAAAGGTCCCGAGTTGCGGGATTTGATTCTTGGGAGGCCCATGATTCGCCTTTGTCCATCCATCCGGGGCCACTAAAATGTACCAAGATCTGCGTCGAGAGATTGCGGTGGACTCGCATGAAGCGCGAGATTGCGGGTTCGTGGCGGATGTGACATATGTTGTCGCGTCAAGGCCGAGCATCGGCGTCAGCGGTCTCGCCGGCCTTTGCGGTGCGAGAATGGAAGTGGGATTACGCAGGCATGGACTTCATCACCGGTCTTCCCGTACTCCTGCAGGAAGGATGCATTATGGGTTATCATCGATCGATTGGCGAAGGTGGCTCATTTCCTTCCGGTCGCGATCGAAGATTGATGTGAATCACTAGCGGATCTTTACATATCCCGCATTGTGATGCGCATGGTGTGCCACGAACAATTGTGTCGATCGTGGTTCTCTGTTCACCTCTCGGTTTGGCATAGTCTGCGAGAAGCCATGGGGACCCGTCTTTCGTTCATTTCGACCTATCATCCTCGGGTCGATGGTCGGGCGGAGCGTCAATCAGTGCTTGAAGACATGCTCGTGCTTGTGTTCTCTCCTATGGAAAGAATTGGGAGAAGTGCCTACCGCTTGCGAGTTCTCCTACAACAACGGCTTCGAGGCTAGTCTCGGTATGGCACCATTTGAGGCCTTGTATGGGCGGGACTGCGAACACCGTTGAAGCTGGTGGCGGTGAAAGGCGGTTCTTTGGTCAATTCCATCAATGAGGTGAAAGTCAAGTGCGATTGATTCGTGAGCACTTGCGCGTAGCTCGATCGAGCGGAAGAGCTATGCGGTCGGCGTCGTCGTGGTGAGTTTCCACCCAATGACTTTGTGTATCTCAAAGTCTCACCTCTGAAGGGACATCGTCGTTTGGTGTCAAGAACAGCGGCTCCTCGATATATCGGGCCGTGTCGCATCATCAAGAAAGTGGGAGCTGTTGCATACAAGTTGGAGTTGCGGCTACACTCGAAGGGTGCATGATGTTTTCCATGTGTCACGATTAAAGAAGTGCCTCGTGTTCTGTGGAGAAACGCCATTGGAAAATATCGATGTGCAAGAAGATCTGTCTTATCGTGAGCGCCCGTTCGTATCCTCGAAGAAGCTGAGCAGAACAAGGAACCGTGTGATCAAGTTCCTTAAAGTTCAGTGGTCAAACCACTCAGGATGAAGCCACTTGGGAGCGGGAAGACCGCCCAGCAGATTACCATCCTTCTTCTCCCGGTGATCGAATCTCGGTGAGATTCTGTGAGGGGAGATTTGTAACAACCCTAACTTAGGGTTTGTATTTCCAATGTAAAATTTTGAGGAGAAATAAAAACTTTTGTTGTCTCCTCAAATTATTTGGAAGTTTTCCAAATTTTCCTAGCAATTTCCATTTTCTTGAACTAAATTCTTGTGAATGGAAATTGTTGGCAGCAAATTCTTAGCCTTCAAACTTGTGATAATCCTCTGAAATTATTTTCCTATCATCTTGATCATCCTATCTACCTCCTGAATTATTTCACAATTTTTAGATTTTGTTTGCTATTTCAAATGGCCAAGTCAAACTAGTTTGAATTTCTGGTCAAACCCTAGGTCAGCAGCTTGTGAATTTTCTGCAGAACAATGCAGTGCATAAAAGTTCTGGAAAATTTATGAGATGTTGTTATCTGTCCTTGTAGCTCCATAAAGTTTCAGAATTTTTGGAGCTCAGGAGCTACCTTTAAAAATTCTCCAAACTCTCTCAGCCTTTTAAAACTCCAAATCGGTATTCATTGTTCCTCGGGCTCGAACCGAGCCCGACTCAAATCGAACCGCACCACTTGGCTCGGTGGCGTCAACTGTCGCACCGCCCGAGTCAATCGATCGTGACCGTCCGATGCAAATCGAGCGATCCACGTCGCGTCTTGCAACCGACTGTCCGAATGCATACATCAATCTCGACCGTCCATCTCGATCCAGCGGTCGACTCGTTCTGATCGAGTCAAACCACCTAATCGCACGTGCGGTCTACGGTTCGCACCGCTTATTGCTGCATCGGACGGGTGGACCCCACTTGTCGACCGTCCTCGTCTTCTCGCGTCTCCGAGCGCACCGGCGATCACGCATGTGTGCCACGTACCTGCGTCGCGCCACCTTTTGCCATCGTGTCGGCTAGGAGGCATCGCCACGACTCCATAAAACCCCGAGCTCACCCACTTTTTCTCCCTTGCTTCCTCGTGCTTTCTCCGCGTTTCTTTGTCTCGCCGAGTTGAACCCGAAGCGGCGCCGTGTGTTAGCGCCCCTCGAGCCCGCGATCGCACCGCTATGATCCACGCTCGGCGCCGCCTCCATTTGCCCATCCGGGTCCTCGGCGTCGATATATCGCTGAGGCAACTTCATCGTCTTCGCCGCGACCTCGGCCCGCAAGCTTGCTAGCGTTCGGTGAGTCTCAAGCCTCGACATTGGTTCCACTTGATCGCAATGCTCCGCGATGCTCACGGTGGGTTCGTTTTTGCCTTTGGTGCATCGTGGAGGGTGTGCGACCCTTTCTTCTCCAAGAACGGTGATTCGCCGCCGCGGTGTTTCCGGCCACGTCCGTGCTCCATCATCGTCTTGATCGTGGGCGAAACCTTCCTGGAGTCAAAGCGAAGTTGATGCGCACCTCCCCGTAGCTTCTCGAAGCTCGTATCGTCTTCTCCGCGAAGGCCGCACTTTCTTCTCCGCCTCCGTTCGCCGCCAGCTCGTCGCCGGCATCTCCGTGGGTCAGCACCGCCGTCATCGGGTTCGCAAAGTCTCCGTGAACCCGAAGGTATCACTCGCTCACTTTGAAACCCACTAGTTCGCGAGATCCACTGCTTGTGGCCGCGCCCGCCGTCCGTGTCTTGTGGCGAGCGCCGGTGGCGTTCAGTTAGCACTAATCTTTGTTTAGTTATGTCAGCGATTTGTGGGCCTCTCTCGTAATCGTGTTTAGTAAACTCTAATCCAACCGATTATATTTCCCTCGAGTCAACGCCATGTGGGCCCCATCTTTGTCGATTGTTGGTTGTGTAGCTTTGGTACGCGTTTTCTGTTGGGAAACGATTTCTTTGTGAGTATGTTAGGTTTGCACTTTGGTAAGCAAGGCGTATTCTTAGAATCGCCGGCGTCACTCGTCGCGGCGGGCGTTGCAGTCGACACTCTCGCGCGGGCCATTGTCGATGGCGAGGGCTAGTGGGGTAGGTGCGAAGGGAATAAGTGCATTATAGATTTGGAAATGATTTAGTATTTCGGTTTTAGTTTTTCTCGTTGAGTTAATTCAATTAAACTTGTAAAATGCATAACTAATTCAATTTTATCCAAACCGCATGAAACCAGTCTTTGTTAATTTTCATTTAAATATACTATTTCTTGAAATGAGTTTCAACCTTGTATCTGTAGCAAAAATCTGTTAATTAATTTAATGTTGTAGATTGAAATCTCCAAATTAGAAAATGCATATCTCTTCCAATAATTGTCCAAATTCAATGAACCCAATTCTGTAAAATTTCATTTTCAGTATACTAACTATTAGGATAGGTTTTACACACTGTTTCTGTTCATGAAAATTTGTTAAGTAATTAACTAGTGACTTGTTGTGTTTTTAGCTTAGAAAATTCATAGAAAATTATTAATAACTTAAAATGATTTGTTCTCTGTTTCTAAAATTTTGTTATTTCATGCTTAGGCTCTTTGTGTGAGTTTGGCTTGTTTTGATGTTGTTGTATGTTTGAGTTTTGTCGGTGTTATTCGTTCTTATTTGTTGTTATGTTCGATCGTTGAGGCGATATTTGCGGCAACCACGAGGACGATCCTCGCAACATATTGAGCAACAGCGGCGAACAGCGATTTGATCATGTTTAATCCCAGTATTTTAAAGATTAATATTTTGTTTTAATTTGTATGTATGCTTCGCTTAATTTGTGTTAAAATGATTAGCTAGACCTCAGAGATGCATATCCTCGTAGGCAAAATATTGATCTCTACTACCGAGCCTAGGTTATTTCTTTGTGATTAGATGTGTTGGATGATATCTTGTCACTTAGTAGATCCGGGTCAACTTGCTTAGACATGCTTAGCTATCGGTAGAAGCTGGGTGGTTATCGACTTTAGTCGGTAACCTTGATCACCTAAAATTTACTATAACTTTATGTTTCAAAGCATTCTTTGCTATGTTTAATTGCAAAACTAAAAATGAAAACAAAAATGATTTAGACTTGGGCACAATGGTAAGACTGGTGTGATCTGTTGGGTGTGATGGAAAGGTGCCCGAGCCGAGTTAAGGACCAGAGTTACTTGCGCCACCGTGATCGAGCATTTTGCGTGCTAACCACACTAGAGTATATGGGACCTCTCTTGACCTAGTACTTTGGCGTGTATTGGCTCCGGTCGCAGGAGGTCGCGGGAGGGACGGAGGTGGGAGCATGGTAGTTGTCCGAAAAGCTTTATCTGAGTGGGTAGTTGTCTTTCGGCTTTACCATGTAAGCGTATGGATTTCTATCCATACGAGCGGCTCGTAGTTAATACACAATATTGGAAAAGTCTCGTAGGACTTAGTGTGCCGCAGCATACCTTCTAAGTGTGCTTGGCTTAAAGGCGATCAAGTGTGGGTACATTGGTACACCTGCAGGTTAAAACTATTCGAATAGCCTCGCCCTAGGTTATGGACACGCTGACACGCCCCAAGAACTAGACTACAACGTTTTAATTAAAACTTGATGGGTGAGTACGAATGCTGGGATTAGTGCTATGTTGTGGTGACTATTGGGATAGTCACTTCTAGGTGGTTACTTGTGTCTATCTTAATTTCGCAGTTATTTCAACAGTAAAAATGAATTGCAAACTTGCCTTCAAACTGTATTATATTATTGCAAATGAAAATTGGCTTTATGCAAATGAAACATATGACCTCCACCAAAATAAGCTGCATATAGCATATGAGCAGTGCATTAGTTCACACGTCGATCTTGCGTGTACAAAGACAATCTTTGTACTCGGTGCTTTGCTTAATGTTTTTGTTGCAGAGGAAGAAGGTGAGCCTCGGGGTCCTCACTACGTGAGTCGTGTTGCCGTTTCTTGGGCGACTAGACTTGGCGGTCGTCCGGATGCCTTGTGGGTTGAAGGCGCCGATTGGCTTTGTTTATAGCCATCTTTTGGCGCTTTTGCTTCATTGTCGTTCTTGTCTATTTGTGTATCTTGTGGCACGTCGGCCTATGTACGTAATAATGTTACTATTTGTTTATCTTCCGTTTGGTAGTGTGGTGTTTGGACTCTATGTTTGGAATGGAGTTGATGTCTAATTTTGTACCAGGTGTGTATACCGCTTTAGGAAGTATACATATCTCGAGATCGATTTATTTGATTTGTGATGTTAGGACCGGTGGTTGGTTAAGCATTACAAGCCAAATAAACCGGGTCCTCACAAAGTTGGTATCGAGCCATTACGACCGTAATAACCCAAGCATAGTCGTCCTTAGGATGTTTTGAAAGTCTTATTTTCAAATTATAAAAGGTTTATGAAAATCTAGGCGATTCTCAGATTTTATTCCTTACCTATCTTAGCTTTCTACTCTCATCTTACTCTCATTTAAGTTTTGAAACTCGGATTCTCTCTTTACCTTTCAAAAGATAGTTACTACCGGTGGAATTAGTCTCGGGAGAACCATGAAGTTTAATCCAACTAAAACTTGTGAGGATAATAGGGTAAGATGTAAAGTGAGTAGTTATGTGTCCGATTTTTCTTTGGTCGAACTTTATCCCGCCTTGTGTTTGTTTTTGATTGCTTTCATGAATTTTGGGCTTTCTTGCTCCTAAATTTGTTGCTAACTTGTCTTAGTGAAGCAGATGGTCGGAGAACAGCGTGGCGATCAGACCGTCGTGATGAGGAGCTTCCCCTCCTCCGACCATGGTGAGGTTCTCGCTCGATAGAGCGAAACCGCATGGATCGACAGCGCATCTTGGAGGTTATTGCTAGGAATACCTCCACTCTGCCGGTGGTGGCGGCCACCGCACTTCGCGGGGACTTGCGAGCTCCTCCGTACACGACGCCGACTTTCTCCGCTCGAGGACCCTCTCGATGCGGATGATTGGTCTGCGCATGGTTGGCGAAAGCTCAACATAGCTCGATGCGAGCGCGAGACAAGGCACTCTTCGCGTCCACCGGCTTGAGGCGCGGCACTCTCATGGTGGGAGAACTATCTCGCCATGCAGCCCGCGGGCCATGTGGTCGCGTGGGAAGAGTTCAGATCAGCTTTCCGTCGGGCCCACATCCCTGATGGCCTGATGAAGCTGAAGAACAAGGAGTTTCTCGCGCTCAAACAAGGGCGCAAGTCTGTGACGGAGTACCTGTACGAGTTCAATCATCTGGCTCGTTATGCTCCGGGAGAGGTGGCCTCAGATGAGGCCAAGCAGGAGAAGTTTATGGATGGCTTGTCCGAGGAGCTGCAGGACAAGCTATCTATTGTGGACTTCTCTGATTTTCAGGCCTTAGTGGATAAGGCCATTGTTGCAGAGCATAAGGCAATGGCGCTGGGCGAGTCCCGCAAGCGCAAATGGGAGGCGCATCGAGTCTACTCACACGGCCTCACTCGTCCTGGGCGGGCGGCACCGATGGCCCGTTCTTTTGCTCCACCGCGCCGAGGCCATCGCGCAGCTCCTCGTCCACCGCGGCCGTGGTTCGACCACGCGCGCTGCGATCCAGACAGAGCGGCCTCGCAATCCGGCGGCGAGGTTACTTGTTTCGCCGCCACAACAAGGGCCACTACGCCAGCGCTTGCCTCGAGTGTTGCGGAGCCCTCGCCCTAATGGAGGAGCGGGCGGAGAGTGGTCATCCACGACGGAAGATGATCGAAGCCCGAGTGCGGCGCAACCGAGTCAACCACCTTTGGTGAGAGGCTCGGAGGCGCGGATGTCGTGATGGGTACACTTCTTGTTAATTCTCGCCCTGCTGCGGTATTATTTGATTCGAGCATCGCATTCTTTATTTCAAGATTATTTGCTGCTGCTAGTGGTCTTCATTGTGTTTCGTTGGAAGTTCCTTTGCTCATCCGCTCTCAGGTCGGAAATGAGAGGCGATTTACAATGTCTGGTGTTCCTATCATAGTTAAAGGAGTGGGATTTTGGCAAACCTTATTACGCTCGATTCGGTGAGTGCGATGTGATTCTTGGCATGGATTGGTTGTCCCAACACTTCGGACAAATCGATTGTGCCGGAAGATTGTCTATCTTACCGACCCTTGGGTGGCGGTCGGGTTTCGCCACGACTTGTGGTCCGTATCTATGTGCATTAGAAGCAAAGCCACCTTGCAAATTCAAGATGTTCCCATAGTATCGACTTTGTAGATGTCTTTCACGAAGATTTATGCAGGATGCCTCGGTTCGAGATCCGAGTTTGTCATCGAGTTCTTTGCCGTCATCGCCCCGATTTGAGGCGCCATATCGGATGCCTCCCAATGAGCTAGAAGAATTGAAGAAGCGGCTTGGTGAGCTCCAAGCAAAGGGTTTCATCCGTCCCGTTCATCTCCTTGGGGTTGTCCGGTGATCTTTGTGAAGAAAAGGACAAGACTTTGCGCATGTGTTGATTACCGTCCTCTCAATGAGGTGCGGTGAAGAACAAATACCGCGCCCGCATCGATGATCTGTTCGATCGCTTGGTGGAGCCAGTGTTCTCAAAGATTGATTTGAGAATGGGGTATCATCAGTCGAGGATCGGATCGGAGGATATCCGAAGACGGCTTTCACTACTCGTTATGGGGTCATGCAGTACACCGTCATGTCTTCGGTTTAACCAATGCTCGGCTTTGTTCATGAACTTAATGAATTCGATATTCATGGAGTTTTGGATAAATTTGTGGTGGTTTTATTGATGACATTCTTATCTATTCCAAGATCAAGCAGAGCATCTTGAGCATCGAAGATTGTTTTGGGCAAATTGCGGGAGCATCGGCTATATGCAAAGTTCGACAAATGTGAGTTACGGTTGAAGGAAGTGGCATTCTTGGGCCATGTTCTTTCAGTGGAGGCATATTTGTGGATCCAACAAAGTCGGCGATGTTCTATCTTGGGGCGGCACCAAGTCAGTCCAACGAGGTGCGGAGTTTTCTTGGTTTAGCGGGCTACTACGCGCTTTATCGAGAACTTCTCCAAGATCGCAAAGCCGATGACCGAATTGCTCAAGAAGGACAAGAAGTTTATGTGGTCCTCTGCTTGTGATGAGAGCTTTGGGAGCTCAAGCGGCGTTTGACTTGGCTCAGTCCTTACTCTTCCGATGTCCACAAGAGCCGATATCTATTGCGATGCCTCTCGTCGAGGACTTGGATGTGTTCTTATGCGGAGGGCAAGGCGGTTGCCTATGCATCCAGCGATTGAGACCTCATGAGCTCAACTATCCACCCACGATCTAGAGCTTCTGCTTTGTGGTTCATGCACTCAAGATTTGGCGGTATTATCGATCGGTAACTTGCGTGAGGTGTATTCGATCACAAGAGTTTGAAATACTTGTTCACTCGGCGGATCTGAACCTCGAGCGGAGGAGATGGCTAGAATTGATCAAAGATTATGACATGGGTATTGATATCATCTGGCAAGGCCAATGTGGTTCTTTGATGCACTCGGTACCAAAGGTGTATTGCAATACTCGATGATCCAAGAGCGAAGAACCGCACTTCTTGCGAGTTTCAGCGCCTCAACTTGGGTTTGGTTGAGCATGGTTCCTTCTTCGCCTTGGTTGTGCAACCAACCTTGGTGGATCGGATCAAGCGGCCATGCAATCGGATGATGGTGTGGGTAAAATCAGCGAGAACATCGTGAATGGTTCACCAAGTGTTTCCGCAGAGGATGGAGCGGTGTTGTATGGTTTGGGCGGCGTCTTGTGGTCCCAAAGGTCCCGAGTTGCGGATTTGATTCTTGAGAGGCCCATGATTCGCCTTTGTCCATCCATCCGGGGCCACTAAAATGTACCAAGATCTGCGTCGAGAGATTACGGTGGACTCGCATGAAGCGCGAGATTGCGAGTTCGTGGCGAGATGTGACATATGTTGTCGCGTCAAGGCGAGCATCGGCGTCAGCAGGTCTCCGCCGGCCTTTGCGGTGCGGAATGGAAGTGGGATTACGCAGAGCATGGACTTCATCACCGGTCTTCCGTACTCCTGCGAGGAAGGATGCATTATGGGTTATCATCGATCGATTGACGAAGGTGGCTCATTTCCTTCGGTCGCGATCGAAGATTGATGTGAATCACTAGCGGATCTTTACATATCCCGCATTGTGAGTGCATGGTGTGCCACGAACAATTGTGTCGGATCGTGGTTCTCTGTTCACCTCTCGGTTTTGGCATAGTCTGCGAGAAGCCATGGGGACCGTCTTTCGTTCATTTCGGCCTATCATCCTCGGATCGATGGTCGACGGAGCGCGTCAATCGTGTGCTTGAAGACATGCTCCGTGCTTGTGTTCTCTCCTATGGAAAGAATTGGGAGAAGTGCCTACGCTGCCGAGTTCTCCTACAACAACGACTTCCGTGCTAGTCTCGGTATGGCACCATTTGAGGCCTTGTATGGGCGGGCGCCTGCGAACACCGTTGAAGCGGTGGCGGTGAAAGGCGGTTCTTTGGTCAATTCCATCAATGAAATTTGAAAGTCAAGTGCGATTGATTCGTGAGCACTTGCGCGTAGCTCGATCGAGCGAAGAGCTATGCGGTCGGCGTCGTCGTGAGTGAGTTTCACCCAATGACTTTGTGTATCTCAAAGTCTCACCTCTGAAGGACATCGTCGTTTGGTGTCAGGGCAAGCCGCTCCTCGATATGTCGGGCCGTGTCGCATCATCAAGAAAGTGGGAGCTGTTGCATACAAGTTGGAGTTGTTGGCTACACTCGAAGGGTGCATGATGTTTTCCATGTGTCACGATTAAAGAAGTGCCTCCGTGTTCTGTGGAGGAAACGCCATTGGAAAATATCGATGTGCAAGAAGATCTGTCTTATCGTGAGCGCCCGTTCGTATCCTCGAAGAAGCTGACGAGAACAAGGAACCGTGTGATCAAGTTCCTTAAAGTTCGATGGTCAAACCACTCAGGATGAAGCCACTTGGGAGCGGAAGACCGCCTTCGAGCAGATTACCCATCCTTCTTCTCCCAGTGATCAGAATCTCGGGGCGAGATTCCTGTAAGGGGGGAGATTTGTAACAGCCCTAACTTAGGGTTTGTATTTCCAATGTAAAATTTTGAGGAGAAATAAAAACTTTTGTTGTCTCCTCAAATTATTTGGAAGTTTTCCAAATTTTCCCTAGCAATTTCCATTTTCTTGAACTAAATTCTTGTGAATGGAAATTGTTGGCAGCAAATTCTTAGCCTTCAAACTTGTGATAATCCTCTGAAATTATTTTTCCTATCATCTTGATCATCCTATCTACCTCCCTGAATTATTTCACAATTTTTAGATTTTGTTTGCTATTTCAAATGGCCAAGTCAAACTAGTTTGAATTTCTGGTCAAACCCTAGGTCAGCAGCTTGTGAATTTTCTGCAGAACAATGCAGTGCATAAAAAGTTCTGGAAAATTTATGAGATGTTGTTATCTGTCCCTTGTAGCTCCCATAAAAGTTTCAGAATTTTTGGAGCTCAGGAGCTACCTCTAAAAATTCTCCAAACTCTCTCAGCCCTTTAAAACTCCAAATCAGTATTCACTGTTCCTCGGGCTCGAACCCGAGCCCGACTCAAATCAGACTGCACCACTTGGCTCGGTCGCGTCAACTAATCGCACCGCCCGAGTCCAAACGATCGTGACCGTCCGATGCAAATCGAACGATCCACGTCGCGTGCGCAACCGACCTGTCCGAATGCATACATCAATCTCGACCGTCCATCTCTGATCCAACGGTCGACTCGTTCCTGATCGAGTCAAACCACCTAATCGCACCGTGCGGTCTACGGTTCGCACCGCTTATTGCTGTCGGCGGGTGGACCCCACTTGTCGCCGTCCTCGTCTTCTCGCGTCTCACCGAGCGCGCCGGCGATCACGCATGTGTGCCACATACCTGCGTCATTGCCACCTTTTTGCCATCGTGTCCGGCCAGGAGGCATCGCCACGACTCCATAAAACCCCGAGCTCACCCACTTTTTCTCCTTGCTTCCTCGTGCTTTCTCGCCCGTTTCTTTGTCTCGGCGGAGTTGAACCCGAGAGCGCCGCCGTGTTAGCGCGCGCCCTCGAGCCCGCGATCGCCGCACGCGTGATCCACGCCGGCGCGCCTCCATTTTGCCCATCCGGGTCCTCGGCGTCGAAGATCGCGCAGGGCAACTTCATCGTCTTCGCTCGGCGGCCTCGGCCCGCAAGCTTGCTGGCGTTCGGTGAGTCTCAAGCCTCGGCATTTGGTTCCACTTGATCGCAATGCTCCACCGATGCTCACGGTGGGTTCATTTTTGCCTTTGGTGCATCGTGGAGGTGTGCGTCCTTTCTTCTCCAAGATCGGTGATTCGCGCGCGGTGTTTCCGCCACGTCCGTGCTCCATCATCGTCTTGATCGTGGCGAAACCTTCTTGGAGTCAAAGCGGTTGATGCGCACCTCCCGTAGCTTCTCGGCTCGATCGTCTTCTCGCGAAGGTCGCACTTTCTTCTCGCCTCAGTTCGCGCATTCGTCGCGGCATCTCCGTGGTCAAGACCGCCGTCATCGGGTTCGCAAAGTCTCTGGGAACCGAAGGTATCACTCGCTCACTTTGAAACCCACTAGTTCACGAGATCCACCGCGCGCGCGCGCCGTCCCGTGTCTTGTGGCGAGCCGGCCATGGCGTTCGATTAGCACTAATCTTTGTTTAGTTATGTCACTGATTTGTGGGCCCTCTCTGGTAATCGTGTTTAGTAAACTCTAATCCAACCGTTATATTTCCCTCTGAGTCACTGCCATGTGGGCCCATGCTGTCAGTTGTTGGTTGTGTAGCTTTGGTAATGCGTTTTCTCTGTTGGGAAACGTATTTCTTTGTGAGAGTATGTTAGGTTTGCACTTTGGTAAGCCGAAGACGTATTCTTAGAATACGCCTTCGACGTCACTTTCGCAAGCGGTCGTTTCGTCAAGACTCTCGCGGGCCCATTGTCGATGGCGGGGGCTAGCTGGGTCAATGGTGCGAAGGAATAAGTGCATTATAGATTTCGGAAATGAATTAGTATTTCTGGTTTTAGTTTTCTGTTGAGCTGTTAATTCAATTAAACTTGTAAAATGCATAACTAATTCAATTTTTATCCAAACTGCATGAAACCAGTGCTGTTAATTTTCATTTTAAATGTACTATTTACTGAAATGAGTTTCAACCTTGTATCTGTAGCAAAAATCTGTTAATTAATTTAATGTTGTAGATTGAAATCTCCAAATTAGAAAATGCATATCTCTTCCAATAATTGTCCAAATTCAATGAACCCAATTCTGTAAAATTTCATTTTCAGTATACTAACTATTAGGATAGGTTTTACACACTGTTTCTGTTCATGAAAAATTGTTAAGTAATTAACTAGTGACTTGTTGTGTTTTTAGCTTAGAAAATTCATAGAAAATTATTAATAACTTAAAATGATTTGTTCTCTGTTTCTAAAATTTTGTTATTTCATGCTTAGCCTGCTGTGTGAGTTTGGCTTGTTTTGATGTTGTTGTATGTTTGAGTTTTGTCGGTGTTATTCGTTCTTATTTGCTATTATGTTCGATCGTTAGGCTTCGATATTTGCGGCAACCGTGAGGACGATCCTCCGCAACATATTGAGCAACAGCAGCCAGGCAAGCAGTTTGATCATGTTTAATCCCAGTATTTTAAAGATTAATATTTTGTTTCAGCTGTATGTATGCATCGCTTAATTTGTGTTAAAATGATTAGCTAGACCCTGTAGATGCATATCCTGTAGGCAAAATATTGATCTCTACTACTGAGCCTAGGTTATTTCTTTGTGATTAGAGGTGTTTGGATGATATCTTGTCACTTAGTAGATCCGGTCAACTTGCTTAGACATGCTTAGCTATCGGTAGAAGCGGGTGGTTATCGACTTTAGTCGGTAACCTTGATCACACAAAATTTACTATAACTTTATGTTTCAAAGATTTCGCTATGTTTAATTGCAAAACTAAAATGAAAACAAAAATGATTTAGACTTGGGCACAATGGTAAGACCGGTGTGATCTGTTGGGTGTGACCGAAAGGTGCCCGAGCCGATTAAGGACCGAGTTACTTGCGCCGTCGCATCGAGCATTTTGCGTGCTAACCACACTAGAGTATATGGGACCTCTCTTGACCTAGTACTTTGGCGTGTATTGGCTCGGGTCGCAGGAGGTCGCAGGAGGGACGGAGGTGGGAGCATGGTAGTTGTCCAAAAGCTTTATCACGAGTGGGTAGTTGTCTTTTCGGCTTTACCATGTAAGCGTATGGATTTCTATCCATACGAGCGGCTCGTAGTTAATACACAATATTGGAAAAGTCTCGTAGGACTTAGGTGTGCGGCATACCTTCGAAGTGTGCTTGGCTTAAAGGCGGTCTGAAGTGTGGGTACATTGGTACACCTGCGTGGTTAAAACTATTCGAATAGCCTCGCCCTAGGTTATGGACACGCTCGGATCGCCCCAAGAACTAGACTACAACGTTTTAATTAAAACTTGATGGGTGATGCGAATGAAGGATTCGTGCTATGTTGTGGTGACTATTGGGATAGTCACTTCTAGGTGGTTACTTGTGTCTATCTTAATTTAGATTATTTCAACAGTAAAATGAATTGCAAACTTGCCTTCAAAAGCGTATTATATTATTGCAAATGAAAATTGGCTTTATGCAAATGAAACATATGACCTCCACCAAAATAAGCTGCATGTAGCATATGAGCAGTGCAGTTAGTTCACACGTCGTCTTGGTACAAAGACAATCTTTGTACTCGGTGCTTTGCTTAATGTTTTGTTGCGAGAGGAAGAAGGTGAGCCTCGTGGTCCTCACTCGTGAGTCGTGTTGTCGTTTCTTGGGCGACTAGACTTGTGATCGGTCGGATGCCTTGTGGGTTGAAGGCACGATTGGCTTTGTTTATAGCCATCTTTTGGCGCTTTTGCTTCACTGTCGTTCTTGTCTATTTGTGTATCTTGTGGCTGTGGCTATGTGCGTAATAATGTTACTATTTGTTTATCTTCCGTTTGGTAGTGTGGTGTTTGGACTCTATGTTTGGAATGGAGTTGATGTCTAATTTTGTGCGAGGTGTGTATCTTGCTTTTTCAGGAAGTATACATATCTCGAGGATCAGTTTATTTGATTTGTGATGTTAGGACCAGGTGGTTGGTTAAGCATTACAAGCCAAATAAACTGGGGTCCTCACAGGTAATATCCTGTCAGTCCCAAGAAACTTCTAATTTCAGTCACTGTCTTGGGTCGTTTCCATTCTTGTACGACTCTAACTTTCTCTGGGTCAACTTTTACCCCTTCTTCTGTGATAATGTGTCCTAAGAATGAAACTTCTTTCATCCGAATTCACATTTTCAAAATTTTGCATATAGCTGATGTTGTCTCAACTTGGTCGGGCGGATGTAGATGTTGTTTGTGCTCTTCTCCACTCTTAGAATATATCAATATATCATCCACAAAGACTACTACAAACTGATCTAGATATTCCATATAAACATGATTCATCAAATTCATGAAATATCTGTGGGGCATTAGTCAATCCAAAAGGTACTACTGTAAACTCAAATAGTCCATATCTTGTAGTAAAAGCAGTCTTTTCTCTGTCTTGTTCTCGAATTTTGAGCTGATGATATCCTGACTGAAGATCAAATTTTGAGAATACCTTGGCTCCCTTCAGCTAATCAAATAAATCATCAATTCTTGGTAAAGGATATTTGTTCTTAATAGTCACTGCATTCAAGGCTCTGTAATCTACATACATCCTCATACTTTCATCCTTTTTCTTGACAAATAAAATAGGTGCAGACCAAGGTGAGATACTTGGTCTTATGAAACCCTTTTCTGCCAATTCATCCAACTATTTCTTGAGCTCCTTTAACTCACTGGTTGCCATTCTGTACTGTGTCTTGGTCACAGGTTTGGTCTCAGGTACCAATTCTATTGCAAGCTCAATCTTTCTATCTGGAGGTCTTCCGGGCAACGCTTCTGGAAACACATCCAGATATTCTTCAATTACCAATATCTGCATGGTGGCTTCTAAAACAGTACTGCTAATCTTCTGTTTCTGTTCTTCCATTAAGGAATGATTTGTTGTAACTGAAACCTCTTGACCCTCTGAATTTCTCAGTATGACTGACTTTTTCTCACAATCAACTGTAGCCTTGTATTTTGACAACCAATCCATTCCCAGAATAACATCTATGCCTTTCATCTGGAGTACTAATAATTATGTTTTAAAACTAACCCCTTGAATTTCTAGGTTTAGGCCACTACACCTGTATTGAGATTCCATTCTAGTCCCAGATGTTTGTAACACATAGAGATTTGGTAAAGCAATCAATTGCAGACAACTCTTTATAGCAAAATTCAAAGAAAGAACTGAATGGGTAGCTCTTGGATCAAAAAGAACCAAAGCTGATCTTGCATGGAGTAGAAACATACCGATAATCACATCTGTAGCCTCGGCTGCATCCTGAGTAGTGATATGATTAATTTTTCCTTGAGTTGGTGCTGGTGCAGACTCTCCTCCTTAGAATTGTCCTGGCTTCCTGGGTTGGCTTCTAGGTGTAGCATTCCTCCTCTCTTGGCTTGGAAAGTGGGAGGAGTTCGGTTGCTTTGTGTCTGATTTCTTGCTTGAGCCTTAGCTGCATCAGGTGCCATATTCTTTAATGGACATTGTCCCTTGAAATGACCAGGTTGTCCACAATGATAACAATTTAAGGATTTCTGAGGATAGTTTTTTTGATAATGATTTTCTCCACAAGTATGACATTGCACTGTAGTTGGTCTATTCCCACTGAAAGGTGGTCTTGCTGCTGAGTTCATTGGTGGTCTCGGCTGAAATCTGATGGATGGCTGTGGCATCATTCTTCCCCTTGGCACACTCACAGATGGAGCCATCTGTTTCATTTTTCTCTTTCTTGTTTCTTCCATTTCACCTCTAGCCTCTTCTGAGATTAACAATTTATTCACCATAGATGCTAAATCATTAAAATCAAGAGCTGAAATATGGAAGTTCAGTGACTTCTGCAATCCCTTTGTAAACTTTTTCATTTTCTTAGCTTCTGTATCCACTTCTTGTGGAGCATATCTTGCTAATTGATTAAATTGATGCATGTATTCTGTCACTGTACGACTTCCTTGCTTAAGAGCAAGAAATTCTCGGCGTTTAGCTGCAATTGTGCCTACAAGGACATGTGCCTTAAGGAATGCTTCCTTCAATTCTAGCCAAGGTATATCCATATCTGACTGGAGGGTTTGGTGATTCATCCACCAAGCTGCAGCTTGTCCCTGTAGCTAGTGAGAAGCAAATAAAGTCTTCTCTTTATCACTGCATTGGATGATATCTAATTTCCTTTCAATATCCCATGACCAATCATCACCGCTAAAGGTTCCGAGATCTTCGTGAATGTTGGGGTCTTGTCTTCTGAAAATCTGCCCATCTGAAACTTGGAGTTACTCCCCCATTATTAGTCCCTGGTTGTGGTGTAGCTGATGATCTGGTGGTAATCTGCTCCAGAAGTCGAGTATGCTGCTCCATCATTCTTGCTTGGTTTTGTTCTGTTTGGAATCGGCTTCTTTCCATCATAGATAAAACTTCTGCCATACTTGGCTGTTGCTATGCTATATTAGCTTCATTCTGTGAGTTATTTCTTGTTCTCATTCCTGCCATCTTCGGAATGTAATTTTGCAGTGGTTTTGACCAAACACAAAAGATAAGTAAGATCCAGATTTAGGGTGAGTGGAGATAGAACATGGTAAAGATTAAGACGAAAGGAAGGGATAAAATTTTGACATGGATGGAATACAGATACTGATAGTGAAAACAAACTTATTTATATTTCACATAAGTCACACAATATTTTACAAAAGCTGGACATATATTGCTTAGAGTATACTACACAACCTTTATTACACGCAAAAGCCGTACTAGACTAAGGTGACTCTACAATACACTAGCGTATTCTGCTGGTAGAAGATGATCTCTTAACCACCCATCGGACTGAGGGTTATTGATGGGGTAGGTGATTTCCTCTTCACGATCCTCCTCCTCTTTGTCTTCTTTATCCACCTGGTGACTGGGTCCCTGCTCTTCTATCTTCACCTTTCCTTGGGCTGATCCCTGGAAAAGACGGCGATAGTTGCGCGCTATACCCGTTGGGTGAGGGTGAACGCCAGGGGGTGATTCTGGAGTATAATTTGGGGATAATGGTGTATAATCAGGTGATTTAGGTGTATGATCTGTCATTGGTTTGGTGGGAGGGTCGGGGATTTCATCACAGACAGATCCAGATCCAATATCCAGTGTATTACGGCGAAATAACTCCCTTTGTAAATTCTGCCTTTCTTGCTTCATTAGGTAGTATCTTCGATGCATCCTCTGATACTCATGCAGAGTTCTGACATAGAGGGCTTCTTGAGTTATTATGTGGCTGGTAGCTTCATGGAGTCTTGAGACTTCATTATCATCTAGCATGGCAACTAAGATACGGACCCCATTATTTCCTTTTTGTGGGATGAGCTGAAATTCAGAATTCTCAAACTCCTCATCATAGTGCTGCCGGAGGTGTAGAACTGCCCGTCTCGTTGCATCTTGAATTGTGTCCCTCTCCTTGCGGCGATAGCCTACAAACCGGCATTGAACATCCGGCCTGTAAACTAGCGGGATCAAAGTCACCCATGCCTTCCATTGGTATCTCCTACCAATCATTCTTTGCTCTTCTGTATAGAAAATGGTTAGTTGCCCAAGTGTTGCCCCCATATATTGCATCATCCTCCACAGTCTTGCAGCCCATCCTCTTAACTCTGCTAGTTCGGCGTAGGAGTTTGGCATCTTTCTAAAAGACAAACAGTTGAATATTAGTTAAGTGGAGATAAATTTTCTGAGAAAAACAACATATTTTCAAAATCTAAAGTTAAGATGCGGTAGCAAGAAAAAGAAAAAGAACATCAATTAATATTTACATTTTTGCTTTTGAAGATCCTTTTGTAGTTTTCTTAAAATTAGTATTTTCAAGGTCTTTAATCCTATAACCAAGCTAAGGTCTCAACTTACGGTCAAGCTGGCTCTGATACCACTTTGTAATGGTCCCGAAATTTGAACTGCTATAACCCTTACAACTGTCCAGGATATACAGTTGTAAAGTTGTGGCTTCACAAGCAAGCTTACGATAACAACACGAATCAAACTTTTATTACAGCAGATAAGGCATAACAGCCAGTTTTAAAGCGAAAGTGGGCATCCAAGCCTAAATACAATATATTACAATACAAAAGTGAACATTAACCACATGCAAGCTTGGGCGCAGAAGAGACCCTAATACCAATAGTCGTCCACGTCTATTGGCTCCTCTTGATCGCAAAGATCACCTGATTCTTCCCAAAATCCCTCTGTTGATGTTTAGCAAGAATGAGTACTACTACCGTACTCAACAAGTTGCATAGAAAAATCTATTTAAATACATGCCAGGATTATCAAGGAGTGGCACAATTCACTAACCAATATATGTGTGGAATGCATGAGTTGAATTTAAAAGCAGTATATTACTTAAAAACAGTAAATCAATAATATAACATGTGTTTTACAACCTTTGCAACTATCCAATTAAAAACTATAAATCCTACTTATGCCTGGTATACTGGAGTCACCCATAAACACAGCTTTAATGACCGGAAGCACGGTGTATTTGAATACCATTTGATACACTCTATAGAGTTGCCCAACTTTACCCACAAGATATCTTAAGCTTGTACTGTCAAGCTATATACACGCAACCATTAGCGTGTGACTAAGCTGAGATAACACTGTCTTTTCCACTGCTCAATCTTTCTAGCCTCTACCCGGTAGGTCTTAATCCATACAGCTGAGGAGACCTGCCGCCAATGGTGGAATCCACATTCCGAGTCTGTTGGGCCCATACCATTGTGCAGTTCAACAAGTGCCCAAAAAGAGTCCGCTTCTGACTCACCCTATTCCGCTGCTGCTCTAATATACCAAAGCAGTTGACAACTTGTAGAGATTCAATTGGGAGAGCAGTATACTAAGCTAAGTTGGTTTAAACCACACTTGTGGTTGAGCGAGATCTGTGTCTATTACTAGGCACAAGGTTCTTGTCCTTACTTGACATCCTGTGAGGCGATGGACCATTTACTATCTTGTGATCGTCCATCTCTAGATCTCACCGCTGTTTAATTTTAACAAGTATATTGGGTTGTCCAAACAGTTGGCCTCAACCCTCAACTCTCTACCAAAATCCTATTGGCATACAGCCAACTTTCCTTATTAGTAATTCAAAAGAGTTTTATATGACAAAGTGGAAAACTTGCTATTATTTTATGTGGACTAAGCTTGTCAAGGTGAATATGACTTATAAGAATGGGTGGTTTGGTATGTGGGGTGAAACGCTTTATCTATTCAACATGGCATTCCAAAGTATTATTCTAATCTTGAAATAAGTGGCTAAAATATATTAATGAAAGTAATGGTATAATTTATAAGAAATGTAGGTTCAATATGTTCAAGGTATGCAACTTGCCTCCTTACTCGAACTCCTTAAAAGGTTCTGCTGCTTCTGGGTCCTGACTGACGTAGTCCTAAGCTGGTTCGTCAAGTTCGATACCTAACGCAAGACACAAAAACCAAATAAATACTTGGCTTGACAAGGAATAAGCCTGAGCACAAATCCAAGTACAACAAAAATATAAAAGAGCTCGCAAAACCAATAAAAAGGATAAAATATTTGGAGGGAGGCTGATATAGCTAAATGGGTTCAAAAATGGGCTTTCTGGGCTCAAGATGGTTAAAGAGGGCATGGGATGTTGATCTAGGGTTTTGGAGAATAGTACCAATTTTACTGTTCATACCTGAAATAGATAATAAACAGTAATTAGATACTAAACAAGGATTAAGAGTAGTAATTTATTTACTATTTTTCAGAATTAAAAGATAATAAGAATGAACAGTGTATGGGCTGAATCTAGAAGAAATAGTGCTGGGCTGTGAACAGTACTGGTCTACAGTACTGGGCTGAGCTCATTTGGCTCGGTGGCCCGAAGCCCCAACTGGCCCATGTGGCCTGGCCTCATAAGGCCTTTGGCTCTCTCGCACAGAGGGGAGGGGGCGAAGACGGCGGCGCTTCGCGGCGGTGGCGACGGCGGTGAAGGGGCGCAAGCGGGGGGAGCTTCACCAAGGTAAGTCTCCTCACCTCTAGGGTTTTTGCGGGCTGGGGTTGCTTGGGGTGGTTTGGCTACGGGCCCGAGGTGGTGGCGAAGGGGAAGGGCAGCGCAAAGCGGCTCCGGTGGAACGGTGGCCGTGGGTGGTGGGGAAAGTGACTGGGGAGGGGAGGGGGTGTGTGAGTGAAGAAGGAAGGGTCGAGGTGGCTTTTATAGCCAGCGAGGGGGCGAAGGCAGGGGCGGAGATGGCGGCGCGTGTGCGGCGAGGTGGCGTTCGAGAGGGTTCTACGCGAGACGGGAACGGGGAGGTGGAGGCATGGGTGCGGGTACGACGGCGTCGCGGTGGCGAGGCTCTCTCACTGGAGCGAGGCGGGAGGTGGCGCTGCGGGCGAAGGGGCGAGAGTGGCAGTGGGAGCGCGGCGCTGGCGGCTTGGGGCGGGAGTCGCATTGAAGACGAAGGCCGGAGGTGGCACGGCGAGGTGGGGGCCGAGACGTTTCCCCGCCGGGTGAGGTGGCGGCGTTCATGGCTCCGCGCGGTAGGGGCGACGGGGAGGCAGCGGTTTGAGCTGGAGTCGTTTTCAGAAGGAAGAGACGGGATGGCCAAAAAGGAAAAGCGGGATTTGGGTTAGGGTTGCCTAATTAGGAAAGAAATCAAATTTCAAACCAAACTCAAATCAAAATTTTGAACTCTGAGATTTTGAGATGTTTCACTGGTTCCACAGAGAAATCTTTCTTTGTAAGTACCACTTCACCTTTTCTTTATGCTAAGAAATATTCAGTATTCTACATGAGAGGGGGAACTGATGAGCTTCAAACCTTATAACCTTTATCAGGTGAAATGCGGTGTAAGAGGTGACACCGGGACAGGTTGCAATGCGGTTGGCATATGATTGACCGCAAACTCAATTTATCAATCTGACAATAACGAATGCATCTCAATTTGTTCTACTCAAATAAAAATTGACAAACATCGCATCATCTGTCCCTAGCTTTAACTAGCCTTAACATTTGGTACGTTGCATGAGAACACTAGAATTGAAAACTAAACGACAAACAATGCATCACTGATTCCTTTTTTCTATAGATATCCATTGAATGAAACTGGAAACAACAAAACCAACATGTGGAAGGTAACATCAGTCGTGCAAGCATTCTTAATTTCCAATTCATGAGCAAACCGTAATTAAATTTGGTCCATGATCCTTTTGGTATATACTTCCTTTATTCTCTTTTACTCGTCATTTTAGAATTTGTGCACCGAACCTTTTAAAACTTTCTTTCAAATTATAGATAGTGATTTTTTTCGAAGAATAAACTATAGGTAGTGATACTTGCCTCTTTGTAGTTTCTTTCAAATTAAATAATTATAAACCAACTAACCCTTTAAAATTATATTCCACCAAATTAAACCATGACGTGCACACTAATTCTATGGCATAATTGATTAGAAATCGCCCTTGTTACTCCAAATATCAAATGCACAAGCAAAATGTACATGTATATATATAGTCAGGTAGCTACGATCGAGGAGGGTTGCAACAGACATGCCGATTGCAGAACATCTTCTGCTTGCTTTAGTAGTGAGAGAAATTTGAGTAACTCATGATGACTGTGATTCTTTTCAGAACGAAAAGATTGTTAAGTAACTGTTGAAACAGCCAAGAAAATGTACTGGTGTTGATGTACAGCCATGAAAGACTAAACAGGATTGGCTAAAAGGGAAAACGAACAACCGCATGCATGAAATATAGCAGCAGAGTAGTACCGCTTCTACCACGACGAATTCCATTTTGTTTTTGAAATAATATTTTTTTTAAAAAAATTGTCCTAAAAAATTACAAAAATAAATCCATATCGCAAGTTCATCTGACGATAGAAACCGGGCTCTATAAATTTTTAAATATAGTAAATAAATTCAAAAAATTACAATTTTTTTTGGAGCCTCCCGATACAGTGTTCTTGCTTGTGTAATTTTTTTTTTTTATAATTTTATCCATTCTGAATTTGTCTCTAAAATTTATTTAAGTATATGTTTGTAGAATTTTAAATATACCAAATGAGATCCAAACATTATGAAAAAAATTTGAACGCTCCTTACATAGTGTAATTATTTTTGTAATTTTTCTACTATTTTATATATTCTGAAATTGTCTCAAAATAAAGGGTTTATACAATCAAGTACATCAGATCGGAAACCTAAATTAAGAATTTTGGAGATAATTTCAGAACATATGAAATTCTAAAAAAAATTACACAAACAATTGCACTTTTGTAAGGAGTGTTCACAAAAAAATCATAATGTTGGACGTCATTTTGTATATTTATAAATTCCTACAAACAGTATACTTAAATAAATTTTAGATACAAATGCAGAATAGATAAAATTATGAAAAAAAAATTACAAAAGTAATAACACTGTATCGGGAGGCTCCACAAAAAAATTTGTAATTTTTATAGTTTATTTACTATATTAAAAAATTCCTAGATTCATGTCTCCAGTTGAACTAACAACAGGGACAGGTTCCTGTCGATAGTTCAACTGACGATAGAAACCTGTCGCCAGATGAACTGGCGATAGAGACCTATTTTTGTAATTTTTTAGGACAACTCCTTAGTTTTGTAAAAAAAAAATATTACAAAAAAAATTTTCGACGAATTCCTCTGGTAGAAGACCAACAAAAAGAAAAGGCGCAGTCAATGAGGAATCAAATCAGCTAACGAGGGATCTTTCGCCAACTCCTGCATGCGTACACAACATACATTAGCATGTTACTCCGTTTGCGCATCAACATTGCTAGTAACGAGTATATTAATATTTTCGAGGTAGCAAATGCAAATTGCAGACGAGGACGAGTACTACCTATTCCCTCACGATTGATTCCTCTGCCCAAGACCAAGAAGAAAGGAAGACACGAATACAACAAATCAATTAATCGAACCCATCAGTTGAGGATTTCTCACCACCTTCTGCATGCACAGCAACAACGACGGCATGTCACGTTTGCAACTGAATTCAAGTTTTTGAAACGCTCCAATCTACTACCACTTGCATCATGCCCCCAAATAGAGCAGAGACGTCAGATGCTTTACCTCGGAAGCTGCACGTACGCGGGCCTTAGCTACCACAACAATTGGCCTTGTTTCTCTAACCCATCATCAGCTTGAGATCTGCTCCTGCGTATAACACGGCACAACAATCTATGTATTACGCTTGTTGTTAATCATTATTGCTCGCTGGATTGCTGGCAGAACATGATGGCAACCGCGAAAGAAAAAAAACAAGCCAAGCTAGCGAATAGTACATATGCTGTTCTTGATTGCTTGGTACTAGTACTGGTACGCACGTACGTACCTAGCTCGATATGCAACAGCCAACATAATGATGTGAGAGCCAATTAGCCGACGACGATTAACGACGGAGGAGGCAGAGAAGAGCAGATCGATGGCGAAACAGGGCAGAAATTGCAACAGAATTACTAATGTCTAGATGGTTCTCCTCAGATACTACTAGCTCGCAATGGCTGTTTAATGCTTCCTTTCCCTAGACAAAGAACGATTCTTTGCTTGCTGTCCGTGTCTTCGGTTATCAACTCTGCTTTCCCTTTGTATAGTACAGTACATCGTTCCGTTGCTCTTCTTTTAAAAACTTAAAAGGACAAACTAAGTTTTTTATGCTTCTTTTGACCTTTCTCAGAGATGATCCTTGGCGTGTACAACGTATTCAGTTGCTACGGTTAAAGATAACCATGATCTGATAAAGAAAATGGATTTGATGGCCTCCCTGTTACTTCTCCTTTATTCCAGTCTGTAGCAACGATGGTTACTTCTTGCCCTCCGTCTTTGTTGGTGCTAAAGAAAAGATTATGGTTGTCCTGTACGACTAAGAGCAAAGAGCATGCATGCCATCTTTCCTTTGTCCAAACATCGAACACCGGGAGGGAAACATGCATGTGAGCTTAAAAATTTCCGGGCCGAAGTCCTGTCCCAAGCGCAGGCACATGAAGAATTGCAAACGCATCCATCCGGCACAGGGAGTGTTAAGAAACCAAACCAAGTCAGGAGTCGGTCAGGAGTCTTGGCTCATAATGAGATTCTCATTTCAAATTTTAGCAGGGCATTTAGTCTATAAATAAAGGGTATTAGTCATCGTAAAAGGCTGATCAATTGATGAAAGAATAAAGAGAAGCAAGAAGCCCCCTACATCTTGTGTTCAATCTATTATTCTGTTCTTATATTTTTTACATTGTTCTAAGCGATTCTACGCTTGTCTACGAGGTAATCGTTCGGACTCGACTCGCCAATGACAGTTTCTCAACACGTTATCAGCACGATCAACTCCGGCCTACCTCTAGGCCTACTTTACTCGGATCAAAAGGTAACCGTCGTAACACGATGCTCGTTGATCGAACCGTATTTTCTAGATCGCCAATTCGCAAATTTGTATTTCTAGATTAATTCATAGGTGTAAATCCTCTCTAATCTATCGCGAGAATTGAAGTCATCGCCAAGCCGATCGGTTGGATTGCATGAAAGAGATGACGTTGATTGTATTGTAGATCATTGTATGAACAGTAATCACGTCTGATGAAAAGTGCATGAAAAAATGAAGGCAATAGCACGAAAGACACCATGTGCATAGCATCGCCTGCAAGCAGCCGTCCCCACCTCCGCGATACGTTACCGGTCGGCTAGTCCACCACCACGCATCACAGGAGGCAACAACAGAGCCACACCGTTGGCACGCGGCAAGCATGTATAAGCCGGCCCCAAGTTGCGCCACCACCGCCTGCATGCCGCCCGCACACGGCACCATGGCACCCACGCTGCCCGCAGCCGCGCCGTCCTGGAGCGGAACCGCCACCGAGCGCCTTGTGCACCGTCGTCAGCCCGGAGCCCTTGCGTATTCCTGCAGCAGCCCCGCACGGCCCCGTGCGCATCACTGTGCCCAAAGCCGGCGCCGCCCCACCGAGCGCCCGCACGAGCCATCGGGAGCACGCGCTGCCCGAAGCAGTCCCGGTCTGCCGTCGCTCGGCCGCGTGCCACCCAGCCATGTGCCACCGCCCGAAGCCGCATCCATGGCCACACGCATGAAGCCTAGCAGTCGCCACAGCGCGCTTGAAGCCGCCACCTCGCCGAAAACGCCGCACCACGCCGGCCGTGCCTCCGTGCCCGCTCGCCACCGGCCGCCTGCACACGCCGCCTCCAGCCTCCACGCGGGCGCACCTAGCGCAGCCTTTGTGTGTGAGCATGCACGCAGCGCCGCTCCACGCGGGCGCATGCAGGTAGCGAGTGCATGCACGTAGCGCCGCATGTGGCGCTAGTTTCCCTAGCATGTGAAGGCAAAGGCCATATGGGCTGAAAGAAAGCAACAGGCCCAGACAAAAGCAACGTCAATGCAAAGGAAAAAGGTCCGTACGGAAGAAAGAAAAAAGAAGAAATAAAAAGAAATTCTGGATTTTGCAAGTCCTCGGATGCCGTAAAATTACGTGAAATTTTTCCCGAACTGAAAATTCACGATTTAACC
The DNA here is from genome assembly GCA_036346255.1 of Ampelocalamus luodianensis. Lineage (NCBI taxonomy): Eukaryota > Viridiplantae > Streptophyta > Magnoliopsida > Poales > Poaceae > Ampelocalamus > Ampelocalamus luodianensis. Next base: position 5,361,292 of record CM070638.1, read on the forward strand.
TCTAAAAATTGCAGAATTCACAAAAAATTCATTTTCCAACAGAAAAGAGCATCGGGAATTCAAATTTTGAATCAATTTTTGCATTTGAAGCATGTTTAACTTCGTTATTGTTGTTTCTATGCAATTTATTTATTTTATTTACTATTTTTGATTACCTGTGGTTGTATATATTGCTTTTAATCACTGAAAATAACAGTAAATCATGAAAAATACATAGAAAAGTACGAGAACACGAACCGGGAGTTGAAGAGCATGATAAGAATTTTGCAACCATTATATGTAATCTTATGAACTCTTTGTATGAAAATGAAGATGATCGCATCACGGACCAGGCGTTTGAAGAACTGATCCAACATGGTCGAATTTGTACTAGTCTTCAACTCTGTGGTAATGTAATCACAGATGAGCAGAAGATTGAGAAGACTCTCTAACTTTCACCCGAACGCAGTGCAATTCGCACGCAACTATCGCCAAAATGGCTACAAGCGAGATACTAAACTAATTGACATCACACAAGTTGCGAAGCTCAAGATGATGTTCTATAAAAGAACTACATCTCACAACCACCTAGTAACAATGTTGGCTATGAAGCCATCGCTAGCGACTACAAGATGATGAAGCCTCTCACAAATGCGACGAGCAAGAAAGGTAAGGTCGTGGTCGCACATTATTGATTATTTCGGTCTAAGAAGAATGACAAATAACAACATGGGCACACCACCATTGCAGGCACAGAGGATAAACAGCCATCAGTTGCACTTATGAATGTGGACACCTAGTAGCAGCCCCCACCACCCCTCCTTTGGACATTGCAGCGCCCGTAGCCATAGTTGCCCAAAAGGAGAAGATAGCCATGGAGCGGATCAAGGCAAAAGTTTCAATACTTCACGATTCGATCTAGTGCACGATTGCACTTAAATCTTTTAAAGTAACTTGCAGTTTGTAATTGAAATAGAACATTGAATTATTGAATAATGGTTGCAAGCTCTAGGAGAGTAAAGCATTAAATTCTTATGATGAGTCCTGCAAGACTTATTTTCTCGTATTTATAATAGCATGTTATGTTCTGATATTTGAAGTGATGAGGATGTAATAATATTTATTTTACTATTTATTCGTAATTGTGTATTATGGGTAAATATGACGTCACACAGCCATTAAATATACCCCTTACAGTGTTAAGGGAGAAAACAATTAGGTAGTCGTAAGTCCTTTTACGACCACCCTCATAGTTGTAAGTCTTCCTATGACTACCATGTAATCGTAAGTTCTTCTACGATTACCTCTGGTCGTAAGTCTTTCTACGACCAGTATCCAGTCGTAAGCTTTTCTACGACTACCTCCTAATCGTAAGTCCTTCCACGACTAGTCCTGCTACGACTTCCTCACAGATAATTGAGTCCACTCGCCAGTAGCCCTTATTAACTGTGAGAGCTAAATAGTCAAAATACATAGTTATTCTTCAGAATAACTGCAGTTAACTCTCTATTATCTCTGATTGATAACCGTCAGATAACATGGTGAGGTTACTACTCCGGTGATTACTCCCATTATTACAGAATAATGGGGCACCTCCTGACCTGGAAAGACAACCTCTCCACGTACTATAGAAGGTCTTCCTTCAGAGATAAAGGGGAGAGGATCTTTTGGAGGGACAACCAGTGGTAGGAGTTAAGCGCAAGTCTATTTCGCTGATTGTAACTAGAATACCCAATATAATACACACAGGAGTAGGGTTGTTATTCTCCTTGGAGAATGCCCGAACCTGTATAAAAATATCTGTGTCTCGTTTGTCTGCGTGATCAATTGTGGAGACCCCCGAATCAAATAATCTTTACGTAAGATCGGTTCTAAAACACCGATAGTTGGCACTGACCGTGAGGATCTTCTGGTAATTCCTTGTCAACAGTTTTTTCTTTTCTCTTTGATGCTCCCATGGCATGATATGCCATGATATGGCGTGCTTATGGTTTTATTTTCGGAATTGGCTGTTGCTTGAACCTTTTGGTTTCTTGCAATTTGTGATGAGGTCCTTGTGTGCATTGCTAAGTTTTCTCTCAATCTCTCTTTTGCACAACTTCCTTTTTTAGCGTTCTTGAATTGAGCACACCTGCTCACGTTTTCTTGCTTGCTTCCAAAGAACTAGAAGTGAATGCAGTCAATTCTACCGAAAACAGAATCAAATATCGCAAGATTTGGAAATCATCCATCTAATGTGTGCTACTAGTAACCCGCAAAAGTAAAACCTTTTGCCTTCAAACAGATAAGCCGAATGTCACTCCAATTACATTACCTAATGGATGCTGAAACGAACTAGCAACCGATAAGAAACGTGTTTGGACAGATCGTCGTCACAATTTTTTTTTTAATAGTTGCTTCTTGGAACTCAAAACTCTCAAGATTATTTTTTTAGCCCATCTCAAGACAGATATGATGGTATCCTACAGATATTTGTGACACAGGCATCTAAAAAAAGCAGTTCCTAGTCTTGCACCAGTTGACCATCGGCATCAAGGCATCAAGCAGAGGGTGCATGTTGTGAGTGGGCGAGGAGACGGGCCGTGAAGCCGCAAAATCCGACCGGTTAGAGCCAACTAGGAGGTTGTAACACCCCCTTTTCTTCTTCTTCTCCGGGTCAACCCGCCGGACCCCCCCTCGTCCCTCCCCTCCCGTCAACCCCCGCCGGTTCTCCCCTCCCCTTGTCCTCTTCCTCCTAGCCGTCTCCGCTTGTCCCGCCCTCTTCTCTCTTCTCGTGCGCACGCCGCCGCCTGCACCTCACCTACCTCCCGGCCCCCTCCTTTTCTCCCCGCTCGTGTGCTCTGCGTCGTCGCTGTGCGCATGCCACCTCCGCCTGCTCCCCTGTTGCGCCCTCCCGCACGCCACCGAGACGCCATCATCACCGTCGCCGCATGCACGCACCCTCCTAGCGCCCTCTGCCGCCTACTCCCTACCTCCATCATAACCCGGCACCGCACGCTCGCCCGGACCCCCCTCTCCCCCGAGCCTCGCCGGCTCCTCCTCCCCCCCCTTGCCCATAAAAGCCCCCCCCCCCCGGCGCCCTCCCTTCCCCTCCTCCCCATTCCTCCTTCCTTCTCCCCCGCAAGCAAAGAAGAAGAGAGCAAGAAGAGCAAGAAGAAGAGAGGAAGAAGAAGAGCTAAAGCACTTACCTCCTCGCGCCGCGCCGCGTGCCGCCGCCGCCCCGCCGCTGCCGCCATTGGTGAGCTCGCGCCGCTTCCCCTCGAGCTCCGGCTCCTCCTCCATGCGCAGTGCCACCCCTCTCTTCTCCCTGTGGCTACCGCACGGCCGCGCCTCACCTTCCTCGCGCCGCCACACGCCGCCAAGCCGCCGCCGCCGCTCTTTCTCCCCCTTCCGCGCGCGCCGCCCGTTCTTTCTCCCGCGCGCGCCGCCCGCCTCCCTCCTCTTCGCCCGAGCCGAACGCCTTTTCGTGTCGCCGCCTGGCCGCGCTTTTGCCCCATGGGCCACGCGTCGGTTTCGGCCCGCGTTTTGGGCTGGGCCGATTTGTGACTGTGGCCCGATGTCAGTTTTCTTTTTTGTTTGATTTTCATTTCCTTTCTTTTTTAATTCAAAAGAGAGGTTTTAAAAATTAGTATCTCCCCCATTTCAACTCCAAAAATTGTAAAATAAATTTCTAAAAATTTGTCAAGTCAAGATCTTGCTAATGGCATAGGTCTTGTTCAATTTGGAGTTCATTTGTGTATTCTTGTGTATTTAATTGCTCTTATTGCTTGTCGTTTATTTTTTCCGGTACTTCGCCCCGCATAGAATTCGAAGACACCGGAGACCTCCACGTCGATCAAGGACAAGACTACCCGGACTCTCTCCCCTACAACCAAGGTGAGTCAATACTTTGATCATATTGAGCCTACATTTAATAAAAATTATATTCTTTTAAAATAGTAAATTGCATGCTTTAATTCTTTAAATAAATGTATGTTAAAACTTAAGGTAGTTAAATACCCATTGGATGATTAATAAATTATTATGCCATCCTTGACAAGTTGAATCCCTTAACCATTGTCACCCTAGTAACTATATGGTAATGCTAGCTATAGGTTGTACTTAAGCGACATGCTAGCCTTGCTTAAGTACCGGAACATTAACATGTCTCAATCATCATCCTTTCAAACATAAAATGATTTGGGCAGTCATTACGGGTAAATGACTGAGATGGTTGAATTATTGTGTTTTACTTCTCAAAAGCCCTAAAATTTCTATTACCCTATCTGGGTGGATGGAGAGGTGGATGGTATGACAATGGGTGCTAATGTAGCCCACGGAATGTCATTTTGTGGATGGAATGTGGAATGAACCGCCTAGATAACCCCTAAGGACTTAATCTTGTCACGACCTCCTGTGTATAACAAGTACAACCACAAGTCTGCAACAAACTGCGACTTGACTTAGTAAATTTATCAAATTCTGAAAGTCATCTCACTGGAGGGATAAAGGGGCACAAACTTTGGGTATATCGGGCTTGATGGGACACTGAGTCAAGGGTGAAGTTCGCCAGTCGCTGAGGTGTAGCCACGCTACGCCAGTCGCTGAGGTGGACATCCCGTGCAACGTATGGGCGTAACCCCATATGGGTGGGACGATGGAAAGGACGAGATATTTAGAAAGGTTATTGTGATGACCTCTCGACTACATGACCAAGGAATCATGCAGAGCAACGGGTTAATCGTCTCTTATGGGTAAAGTGTACAATCTCTGCAGAGTTATAAACTGTTTAAACAGCCGTGCCTACGGTCAAAGGCGGACATGGGAACTTAACTTGAGTTAGTTCTATTTCAAAAATCCTTTGTGGGTGGTATGAAAATTGTATGGCTCACCTAGCCTCGAGTTTGGATTTTCCCGAGTTTCAGACTCATGTTAATAATTGGAGGTAGCTCCAATCAAATAAACATCAGGTAGAGTTTCCGATGGAGGGAACCTCTGATGATATCAAATATTACACAATTACTCTCTTTAACTAAAATGAACTTTGTTAAAAATTCTAAGTGCTAGGAATTTATACTTATGATATTTAAAAGTATTGCTTTCGCAAATAAAAGAACCGAGCCATCCTTGTAAGCCTTGCATGTATATTATTGCATTGTGTATTGGCTCGCGAGCACGGAAGTTGTGCTCATTCTCGCTCTTCCCCAAACCCTTCAGATGACACTAATGAAGGAGACTATGCGTACTATGAGGATCCAGAAGTCGATGAGCAAGGAGATGCTAAAGAGTAGACTAGTTCTGTAGTCTAGGTCTCATCCCAGTCTAGTGGACTCGTTGGTACTTATGCATAACCGATATTATCCAGCCCTTGGTTAATATCGCATAAAGTTGCCCCAATCGCTTGCTCGTGAAGAGAGGAGCTCTACCTTTGCTTCCGCTATCGATTCGGTGTTCTGTAATGTAATCAATTTGGCCTGACCGACCCCTTTTGTAAAACTCGACCCGACGTGGTCTATGTCACTCTGTTGGTTGTAATAAGTTTGTTACTTTAGTTCACGCCTTGTATAAATGATTTAGCAATGCCTGTGAGTGCTATCTACTGATCTAGGGAATAGCACAGTGTTTTCACAGAGGATTCGGATTAGAAAATCCGGGTCCGACAGAGGTGGAGAGTCAGAGGCAGAGGATCCGTGAGGAGGCTTGGGCGGGTGGCACATGGGCATGTGGGAGGGCGCACGGGCGCCGTGTACGACGTTGGATTGAGCTGATGGCGATGAGTGTGGGTGCGGCCGCGCCCGCCTTCGCCCGCTCGTTCGTGTGCATCCGAATCGACATATTTTTTTATAATGAAAGTATAACTTCTGGTCTTTACACTAATTATGAATACATATAGCTATTACATTATCATCAGCTAAAATCTTAATATAAAAATACGATCCAAAGTTAAAAATAACAAACAAATTGTCATACAAATGCTAGTATAAAAAAATCACCTAGCCTCGCCTCCGAGACCAACCAGGAGATCGTCCACACGCGAACAGCAGCTACGCAGCAAAAAAGTGATGATGGGTCAGTCTCCGTAGCGATGCCTCTAAGAAGGGATGCAACTCACGTCGTCGCCGGACCCAAGCAAAGAAAGGTTAGATCGGAGTTTTCACCCGAGCTCGTGCACCGTGCTCCAAAGTAACGCATTCAAGAAGGTAACATCGCTCAGGTCGACGTCGTTGCCAGATCAAGAGTTTTCAACCCATATTGAAGGTACCAGCGCTCCAAGACCACACCACATCACTATTTCGTCACTCGATCCAACTAATGAAGACCAAATCGCCAAGACGATGTCCGCAACATCCCCACCAGCCAATCGCCGTCAGCACCAAGGAAGGCGACGCCCACCGCAAAGACGCGTTACCGCTTAACAACCGTCAATCGGAGAGAAGCCGAGCACCGCACAAGCCGCCACCGAGCCAACACGATCTCTACCAATCGCGCTAAACCGGATCGCACCACGCCACCACCATCATCGTGCCATCGACGAAGTCGCACTGTCAGAAGAAGCCGGCGAAAAAGGGCCCCAGATCGCCACGCCCGAAGATGAGCCGGCGGAGAAGGGCCCCAGATCCAACCCCGATGAAAGTCCACACCGTTAAAAATCAGCGGACAGACATCTGGCGTCGGGAGCGCAATGCAGATCAGACGCCATCACCAAGAAGAAGAAGCCCTCTACCGTCCGCCGGCGACCAAACGCACGCGGCAAGCGACGAGGAGGAAGGGAGGAGGAGAGGGGGGCTTGTTTGGTGACAGCTAGGGTTCAAGGGACACCTAAACTAGATCAGACGCGGAATGGATCCTTGTATTAAATTAGTCAGTGCAGAGGATCTATGATGTTGTGTATTAGACCGTGATCTTCACCCGCCTGATAAAAAAAGGTCATATTAATAACTACAATGTTTTGCTACAATAAATATTACGTTTGCTACAATGCCCCTGCCGAGTATTGTTTGCATCACATGAATCATTGTTCCCATATTGACCCTTTGCCTTAATTAGTGTCTTTTTTTTCAAACTTTGAGGGACCTCCTAACTATGTGATGTTTGTCCTAGCTGACAGGATTTCCGGCCACTCTATTCATAAAACAAAGAAGATAATTGTTGAAGGAAGAAGTCTTTATTGCACAGCTAGACTAGATCTTCTAGCAGGCCATTAAAAGTAGGTTAATGTCAGGTAAAGTCTCTAAATCCAAATTAACTGAATCTTAGAGTATCTACGATAGTTTGTTTTTAGCTTATTACTAAGAGAAGAGGGAGTACTCAATCTAATAAAAAGAAACAATTTTTCAAATACAATGTTTCTTGAGCTTGTATCTAACTTTAATTACTACAAGTGTGTACGATGATTCTTGATATCAACAAAACACGTTTTTAGATAACAAACAAGTCTCTAATAGCAATTTTGTTGTTTCTTGTGTCTTGATATCAACAACTTGCTTGTTTCTTCATCTAGAAACAACCTTACATTCTCACCTCATCATCTCTCCTCCACATCACCTAAATGCTGATGTGTCCACCTCTTAGTAACAAATGACATGGACTATTATAGATGCTCTTAAACCGAACCGAATCGAGTCGATCGAATCAACACAGTGCCTAGGTGACTGGGCGAGTGAATGACCCATGGCTTGCAAAGTGGCAATAATTGTTTCTTGTATTATTCATTTTGTTACTGTTGTTCGCCATGTCGGCATTCTATCAGCGTTAATATGGAGTGGAAATAATTGTCAGGTGCTTACTTTCCCCTTAGCTATGATGTTATACTAGTATTATTTGAAGAATAAGTGCTATGTTCCAAAAGAATGTGCTTATTAGCAACAATTTTACTTACATAAAAGAAACTAATATTCTAGGGCATAAAAGAAAATAATACCTGGGGCATATGAATTAGATACTGCCATACTGGTATGGTAGGCTGGTAGCAGGAGTTAGAGCTGGTGTGGGTTTCGTGGGATGAGAAAATAGAGGGGGGAAAAGGATGTTGTCGCTGAGATCTAAGCTCACTTATCACAATTTTGGCACAGAAGTCATGAAATCCTCAATCCTCACTTATCTGTAAATGCTGTCTCAATTTTATGACTTTGTATTGCTCACTTAAAAATCATAAATCTGATATTAGGCAACTACTAAAGTAGTTTGTTCAGAAGATCAAACTTTCCAGGTAGAAGTAGGGTTAGTTATCCAACGATCATCCTTCGTGTATTCGACTATTCGTTAACTAAAACAATGACCAGTAATGTATTCATGGCAACCGCACTTCAACTTTAGTATTGTTTATTCAGGCTCAAGCTAGGAAGGAAGAACTGCGGAAACAGCCAGAGAAAGTTATTCTCTCAGAGGTTCGTCAAATGGTTCAGCAGATGCAAGCTCTCAATCAGCAGCTCGAAGAAACTGTAAGACATTCTGCCTTAAAATTTATAGTCAATTGCTCAATGCTTGCCTAGGAAATGTGTACTGCATTTTGATGAATTGTTACTGGTTACTTTATGAACAATCTCACATTCTGAACCATGAATTAGACTTTACATTATCCCTGGCTGTACCAACCACAGTGAGAAGCAGAGATTGCTGTTAGCTTTTGAAGAGCAATACAGTGGCCTGTCCATGTTGATTGATGTGAAACATGCTGAACCATGTTCGGAAACTCCCAAACAGATTTATTGTTTGGTTTAGGTTTCCCCTGCTGTTTTATAGGATTGACGCCAGCAATAAGACTCAAATGCCACCTGTTTTATGTACATCATTGTGTAATAACTTGCTAAGTTGTTCCCCATCTTAATTTTCAGGAAACTGCCATAGATGAATATTTCAAACCAATTGATAAGAATGCTCAGATTATAATGGACATGCAATTGGACAAAGAAGAGAAGAAAATGAAGGAGATGGCGAAAGCCATGCAAGAGCAAATAACAATGCAAAGAGAAATCGCAATGAAGAGAGCTGAGGCCACTGCCATAGAGTCTAACACCCAAGTGAGCGAAAAAATGGCTGAAAGTCCTCCAAAACAAGAAACCATAAAATAGATCCTGGTCATTGTTACTCTTTTTGGTAATCAAGTTATTATGTGCGCGAGGACTCTTTAAATAGGCTTGCTGGGCTAGGTAATAAGTACAGATGTACGGCAAGACAATTGCCAATTTTGTACCTATCAGAGGCTATTCTTTTCTCTGGGCAGAACTCTTGACTTGTGTTCTTTCCTATTCAAGATTTTAATATCACCGAAATTTGTGCAATGTGATATTACCTATGAGAATGCAAAATTGCTCTGTGTGCACATCTAAAATTGAGTTAAAGTCGAATGTGCAATTTTCACTTCAGAGACTGTATTTTGTATATTCACAGAGGTACTGTATGCCTGTATCAGGTCATTTTTCAGAATAGAGCGGTGCATCGGATGGACTCTCTGCACCTTGCTAATTCTAGCTACATGTCCAGCGATTCAGAGTTTGCACATAAATGTAATTTGTTTCTTGGAATAGGACATGATGAGATATGATCTGGATGCTAATCAACTTTGTATGTTGGTTACTTTGGCGAAGTATGAAGTATAATCCAATGCAGCCTGGACTATGGCAAGTTTTTTTTAAAAAAAATTTGGATTTTGTGTACTTGGGAAAGCATTGTTGATCTGTTTTCCCCCCCTTCGGATTTGTACTTCTCAGAGTTTTTAGACAATCTATGAACTTGTGCATGTTCGTGTAAACATGTAATGAAAATATGAAATGGTTAAATATAATGAAAATATGAAATGGTTAACTCCTTTGCTTTGAAACAGAAGAGGAAAGAAACCCAACAAATATTCATTACATACATTAGGTATATCTAGGTTCACAGGAAGCAGAGCTTTCAGGCAAAGGGTACCACCAGTTGAGACAAGCAAAAAAACCATATTATCCCAACTCACCAAAATTTAGAATTCCTCAGTGAAATAGCATTGCTAATCACAAACTCCAGTGTATTCATTTGATACTAGTTATTTTTATACATGATATGGATGCATTGGTAATAACTTCTGTCAGTGCAGTACTTCAACCAGTGGCGAAGCTTCTCACAGGCCAACAAAATTAGATGGATTCATTGATGAACATACAGAGTACCTGAGAAAAAAAAACCCTAGGCAATTTCTTCTTGTAGTAGCGCGAGTATATTGGCGACTCGAAGATGTCAGGGTGGTGGCCGGCCTCCACCCGTCCCACTCTAGCGTGTCCCACACGTCCTTCTTGATCTCGACGACCGACTTCTTCTCGTCTTGGCCACGGGCCGCCACGGCCGGCAGCCGTCACAGGCCCCAGCATCTCCTGATCTTGATGGTCTCGAGCCGGGCGATGGTGGTCAGCTTCGGGAATGCTACACCATGGACGACTATTTCCTCCTGGTACCTTCCGTCCAGTACGAAGATGTACCTGAGGTCGCCGCAGTGGATGATGTGGAGGGTCTCCAAGCTGGGGAAAGAGGAGCCCCACTCCAGGAGCACAAACTGGAGCCTGGGGCAGGAGTGCAGGTGTCGGTGCTGCAGATTTTTCAAGGAGCGATAGTCACAGAAACCTTTGCTCCAAATGCAACGGGTCATTAGGAGATCTGATGCCCAAAAGATCTCCAAGGGATTGAAATCATACGACATCGACGGAAAGATGGTATCCAACTTGGGGCACCTCTCCACGTGGCACCACCGAGGTAGAACTCCCAACCACCTTCAGCATACTAGCACCGCTCCAGTGGCAAAAGCAGATGACATGTCTATCCCATTAACAAAATCACTCACGACCGGCTTTAGGGGGTGAAGTGATCCGGTATAGGGATTGTCATCTCCCGTCAAGGACCCTTGAAACATCCACGCCACTGATTATTCCTTGTCTCTAGATCCACGATCCCGAGTACACAAATGGGGAAGAGTTCCTCCTATTCCCCACCCCCATGGGAAATGGGGAGTCGTTGTGGCCTTGTGGGCTGTTACCCTGTAAATAAGTAGATGCAATAGTTGGAAACTAATCATAATTAACACATTATAACAATAATGTGATGATTAAATTAGTAAAAAAATGTATAAACTCTTTACAAAGTTGCAAAAGGGGGAGGAAGAGAAGAGGGAGGGAAAGAAGGAAAAGTGTGCAATGAAACCCAACCTTCTGTCATGAGGAGAAAGAGAAGCGATCTTGTCGTCTACCTCGCAGGTAATTTTTTTTTGCAACTTTGTAATTTAATTCAGGTTAGAAAATAAAAACTAGTGACTGAAAATTGATTTCATTAGATTATTTTAGTTGTAGTGTAGATAATTTTTACACGAGAACTAATTTAGAATCAAAAATAGCATGATAGCTCTAAAAATTTTATAAAAAATTCTAAAGTAGTTAAATAGGGTGTGTAGAGCCTGATTAAAATATTCATAGCTTCATTTTTGTTATCGTTTTTGCACGGTAAATATTCTATATGTGCTGGGAATACATTTTAAACTAGGAAAATAGCAAGGTAGCTCTAAAAATTATGTAAAAATTCGAGAGTAGCTAAATAGGTGTGTAGAGTCTAATTAAAATATTCTCGATTTCTTTTCTGATATCATTTTTGCATGGTAAATATTTTGTATACGCCGAGAATACATTTTAAATGTGGAAAATAGGTAGGTAGCTCTAAAAATTCCGTAAAAATTCCAGAGTAGCTAGATAGGATTTGTAGAGCCAAATTAAAAATATTCTCAACTTCTTTTTTGTTATCATTTTTCACGGTAAATATTCTATAAATGCCAAGAATGCATTTTAAACTAGGAAAATAGCAAGGTAGCTCTAAAAGTTCCGTAAAAAAAATCCAGAGTAGCTAAATAGGGGTGTAGGGCCTAATTAAAATTTTCCTTGCTTCAATTGTGTTCTCATTTTTTCACGGTACATATTTCACGCTATAGGATGTAATCTTTGTTTTTGTTTTCGATTTAACCTGACTACATGACATGTATTGTTCGTGTAGTTGGACATCAAGAAAAAAACACAGCACTTACATGCCAATAATTTTCTTGTCACCTGTGATCATTGGTATTCAAACAACCCTGTGAACTGACCAAAGACGAAATGGTAAATGTCAGCTGGTTTTAGAAACAATGTATATATAGACTGCGTTACTCTTAGTTGTGATTGATTCTACTTACTCCCAAATGATTTATCCAATAAAAATAAACTGCCTTGTTGTAGTTAAATTCATAGCACTGCAAACCACTCTGTTTTGGATCTTGTTTTTTTTTTTTTTGTATGGGATAATGCTTAACGCCCAGCATTACACCTCTTAGGTTACGGAAAGGTTAAATTATTAAATATATACAATAGATTACGAGAAGTACTGTGTATTGTAGGTAAAGATAACTTGTTGAATTAAGTAAACGAGGGTGAAGATACAAGATGGATATGAAAATCTTATTCTCGCGGCAAGTGAATTCTCTCAATGCGTATTTGATGCATCCCACTGCAGCACCTTGACATGCCTTGATTGCCATGGTGGGGTCTGGGATGGTGAGAAGGCTGCCGATTTGAGGGACGTGGGAAAGGCTTCCATATAATTTTTTCTTTTAAGTTTGTTACTATCTTATCTTGAATCCTACCGTCACCCCTAGGTAGTAGTGAAAACAAATCGGATAGTTTTTAATTGATTCGGACGAAAACGAATTTGGATTGTGTCGGATCGGATAGTTCTCAGATCGAAAACGAATACGGATTTTTTTATATCAGAAACGAATACAATAGCTCCTATTATCCATCGAATACAAATATAAAAGTACAAAAAGGTCGATATCTAGCATTTCAAGCCAACGCCCAATCCAATGGGCCCATCAACCCATCATCATTAGATTTAGGTTTCTCACTTCCTTCCTCTCGTTAGTCTGCTCGCTTGTTCCCATTCCTCCTTCCTCACCGAGGCGCCCATGAGACCGATTTCCCAACTCGCCCACTCGACCCCATCCCGTCGGCCTCCTTCGCCCACTTCGACCGCCCGCCCCAACGCACTCCGCCCCCGCCCGCTGGCCACCTCGCCCGCCTCCGCTCACTTGGACCTGCGCCTGGCTCCGCTTCGTGGCCACTCTCGCCCCACCGGCCCCGCCCCACGGGTCCCCTTGCGGCTCGCCTCACCGGCGCGCCGCGGTGCGGATCACCTTGCCGACACCCACCGGAGCCCGACACCGCCACCGAGGTAAGTGGCCCTTCTCCTCCCCCTCAGTATGACAATATGATTGTTTGAGCAATCTATGTTTAGATGTTCTTGGGATACCAAGGCTAGATTTTGCAGTTATGAAAATTTGGTTTCTTTTTGTAATTTGTTAATGTTTTCCCCTGTCGTTCTTAATCTCTACTACTTAAAAATACGACTTGGTGACGGTCCGTCTTCCTACTCTCAAGCATCGTCCGTCCGATCAACGATGAACTGATGGCTCGAATCATCTCGCACCGGATCACTCGCGCGAAAGAGCAACGCTAGCGCCCCCGCCAGTGTCGCGCCGCACTCCCTCCCTCTCCTCTCTCTCTCTCTCCCACAAGAATCGCTCGCGCCACGACCACATCCCACTCCGCCTCCTCCCTTTCTCTCTCTCTCCTCACGATCCCCACCCGCACAACCCGCCTCCCACCATCGCACCGCCTCTCCTCCTCTCGTCTCTCACCGCCGCCGGATCCGCGCCGACCAATCGAGACCTCCCGACGGAACAAGGAGGAGACGATGCTCATCGCCACCGCTGCCTCTCGCGCCAGAGCCGATGGGGTCCGCGCACCGATGAGCGCCAGCCCTCCTCACCTCAACGCCTCATGCATCGCCGCCGACGACCGCTTCATCTCCCACCTCTCCTGTAAGGTTCCTTTATACGTGAAGAAAAGAAGAAGGGAAGTAGTAATGCCATGGTTGCCATCGCCGTCGCGCGGCCAGCGTTGCTCCACCACGCGTGCCCCTCGGCGCAGAGGCCGACCCACCATTGCCTCGCAGTTGCTTTTACCGTCGCTCCCCTTCTCCAGCTCGGCCGGTGCCGGCGAAGGTGAAGCCTCCACAACCGGAGCGACGCGATAACCACATCCGCCTCAACCCGCCGAGGTTGAGGCGCCCGCGCGTCATGCGCGAGACGAAGGCCTCCGCCTCAGGCGAAACCCTTGCCGAGCGTCGCCTCCATCTCCACCGGGGCGTTGCTTTCCTCCCCTCGGTTCCTCCCCGTCGCCGCCCGAATCCGAGTACGGTCCCTCTCTCTCCTTTATGATTAACGGCATCGAGAATCTCTCTCAATCTCAATTTTGTTTGATCTGCTCGATTGGTACGGTTGGTCGGAGGGGACGTGGTTGTGCGTGTTCGTTCCTTTTTCTTCTTCTTCTTCGATTGATTCTTTTATACAAGAAGAAAAGAAGAAGGGAAGTAGTGATTTATCGATCCATCCATCGCTTGATTCTTTTGCCTCGCTCGGCAAAGACTTCGAGGTGTCGGAGGTCGGCATGCTATGCTAGCCAGTGCATCCGCATTCCCTCCTCTCTCTCAAGGCGTCGGCAAGGTCGACCGCCACGGTCCCCTCCTCTTCCCAACAACCATCGTAGCCACGCCAAACATATTTCCTTTCTTTTGCCAACTTCATCTACTTGATTCGATTGGATTGGATGCTTTCGCAGACTCTTATCTATTCATCTATCCAGCAATAAAACGAAAAATGACTATGTACATATCGAGTCTTCTTATGGGCTGAATATTTTGTAGACCTTCTCATAATTGTTATACACAATCACATGAAATGATTAAAATCATGCCGCATCTTCCTTCACCGCTTCTTAACTTGTATGCTCTCCTCTCGTGCAGCAAGCCTTTACATGTTATACATATTAGTTAGTAAATCTAATGTTGTTTCACATTGATTATGCAAATTTAGTGTGATTTCAACTGTTCTATTGCCATCCGTAGAGTCGATCGAGCTCATCGAGAGCAATGGAATTGGAGCACAAGGTGGTCGTGCTTGAGGTAAATTCCTTTCCACACTGTGCGTCATATCCGAATGCTTAGTTTGTGCTATTCACTATCGATCTGTGGTTATCTTGGGTTGAGTGTGCATCGTTGCACCAAGAACTACAGGAGATGGAAGCTCGTAATCGCCTCGCCGTAAAAATCCTTCTAAAGAAGCTAATCAAGTTCTTCGTGAAAATCAAAGCACCTTTTTTCCCCGGTTTAATATTCATTGTATTTTAGCTTACTCCATGTATTTGATGTGAAATGCCCTTGTTGCACAAGGTATATAGTAATCGCTCTACAAATGCCTAATCGTATTTTTTTTTGCTTTGGAAATAATCGAACTAGCGTATGAAGCAATATCATGAAATGTAATATTATGGTATTTGTTTTCATCGTTGTTCTTTGGAAAGCAGATGCGTGTATGGCAGAGGAAGTTGAGCGTGCACGCCAAAGCCAAAGAGGGATGAAACTAAGATATCATCATTGGAGGTACCATATATTTTATGAGATATCAAAGAATAAGCTTTTTGTGTCAATTCTTGACTTCTTGTTGTTCTATTGATATGCGTGGTTTACATTTGTTAAGTTTTAACTAGAGTTTAGGTAATGTAAATGTTAATATGCTGATCGATGTAGTATGGTGTAAAAAAATATTTCAGTGGAATTGCTTTCGTTATAGTATTCATAATGCCTTGTCTTGAGCCATTATTCATTGTGCATCTTTATTTTAGGCTGAGTTGCGTAAGATGAGAGTTGAAATGGTCGAATGAGAAGAGATGCAGAGCATTATTCTAGACAGGTAAACTCGTCTTGCAGTCGTTGATGTTACTTTCTTAATCCTAGATGATTAAATATCGAATTGAGCCAATAGAAATGTTACTATAACCCAGCTTATTACCAGATCATACTTACGGGTAAATTTATTTATGCAAATGTGTCTTTGTTTTTAGGAGCACGTTGAGCTAGAGAAGAGATACCGTGAGCTTACCGATTTGCTGGTACACAATGAATCAAATCAATTTTCTTTTGTATCCTTGACATTTTGATTAATAAGAGATAATTTAATTTTGTTTGCATCCTTTCTTCCAGTACCACAAGCAAACACAATTAGAATCCATGGCCAGTGAAAAGGCTGCATTAGAGTTCCAATTGGAGAAATCGTTAAAGCAATTTCACAAAGTGCAGGTTCCTAATTTCTCTTCCTTCTTTTGTTGCTTTTGCTACAATCAATGTCCTCCACATGTTATTATCATGCTGCCACTCTGTTATCAATGACCTCCATTTGATAGGTAGAAGCAGAAAGGAGTAGAGTTGCTCGCAGACCAGCATCATCATGGGAAGAAGATACTGATATCAAGGCACTAGAGTATGTTGACCTTGACCATTTTCTTTTTGTTATTAAACACGCATGAAAATTTCGTTTATAAGTATGTCATCGTTTTTTGGATTCCATGAGAGTGTTCAATCAAAATAGTAGCAACCTAATGTTGTTAAATTTTACTTGATGATTTCCATAGTCTTAGCTGTGTTCCTTTATTTGCACGTTCCAGTACAGTTTTAGACAATTAACTGTGCAAATTTCAGGCCTTTTCCTCTACGTCATCAACACATGGCAACAGCAAATCAGCAGGTATATATGGTCAATGGAAATCTGAAGTGCTGCATCGTGATAAATGGTGGGAAACGAATATCAAAATTTACCTTGATTTGTTTGCATCTTTTGTGTTCCAGTTACAAAAGGCTGCGAAGCTTCTAGATTCAGGAGCTGTGCGTGCAACTAGATTTTTGTGGCAGCACCCTGTTGCTTGAGAGCCTGCTATTCTATCTGGCAAGAACTGCATAACTTTTACTTCCTGTATAATTTGCCTTTTTGTTGTCATATAAAGGTTGATTTCTAACTGAATCTGCATATACCTGTACCAGGTGTTTGTGCATTTGTTCTTGATGTACTTGTTGCACCGCCTGCAGGTACTCAACCATGCTATATTGCTATCGCGTATTTTCATGTCATTTCAGGCCTGGGTCATGCACATAATGTTCTTTTGCTAAACCTTTTAACCGAAGTTCGCTGATCAATGTATTTGATTGTTACAGGACTTCGCATCGAGAGAAGTGGTGGTATCATCCATGGGGGAGTTGGCCAACTCGAACTTGCCATAGGCTTTGTGCTCTTAATATTTCTCGTCGATTCAGGCATTGCTTCCTGATTCTAGCTCTACATGCTTAAGGTTCCCTGGTTTGATGCAGTGTTAACCCCCATAGGCTTTTCCCCTTCTCATTCCCTCTCTTCTGTAAAGTAATGTTCTTTGTTTGGCCATGGGCTATAATCCATTCTTTCACACTTCATATTGATCACAAATGTACCAGCTTGTATGGAGAACTTGACCCAATATGTCATACAACCCACTTGAGCCAATTCTTGTACTTGATCTCAAGCAAACTGTTTGTGCAATATGAGCAATATGGAATCAGTAAAAGCTTTTCTCGAGGACACTTTTCTTCCTTGAGTTATTGTGCTGATCCATTGCTCAAGTTATGTATTGAATGAATTGAGATTTGGATTTTAGTGTTCAGGCTAAGAATGTTTTTGGCTTTCTGATCAAGTTGTTTCTTGTTTTTCAAAAGTTTCTTTTCTCTATTAGTTATTTTTAAGTTGTTATTGTTTTAAGTAGTAGAGAAAAAGGGCTGAAACTAATTACCTTGCCCTTGCCCAGTTGAGAGGCTACAGAAGCCATTTCGATATGCCAAGTAACAGCAATTTAGCATGCACCTAACTAGACACCTGTCCGTCCTGGATGGATGTCTCTATAGATATGTTTGTAAACACATTATTTTTTAAATTATCTCATTTAAATATATTTGATGTACTAAATTTATTTTGTATAATTGTTTAGTTAAATATGCAAGGAAACTTTTTTGGCTTTACTGTAAGACATGAAAGTTTTAGCTTATGAATGACAATAGAGAGATTGGTGAGCTACAACAATATATTTTATATAAAAATTGATTTTACGTTGCAACGCACGGGCACATGACTAGTAAAAAATAGCATGATAGTTGCACAACTTAAAGTAGCAAAGCTTGCAAGCAAGAGATAATTGCGGCTGTTTCAAATCTTACAAAAGTGAAAGAGAATGTTTAAGGCTGGAAGAGAGGTCTCAGTTGAAACATGGAATTCCACACAAGGATGATGGAACAATTGCTTCTGCGAATGACTTTTTCAGGCGTCAAGCTTTTCTGACCGTTTCAGGCCTGTTAACTAACTCCAGTTGCTTGACTATCGAACTATGTATGCCATTAATAAACTAGGTGTGATGAGCTAAGTGCGAACTAATTTTTATGTATGTGACGAACTAAGTGTGGTTGCTGAAAATATGAACAGTTCATGAATGTTTGGATCAAACAAACTAGTTATATGTTTCGATTAATTTCGACGCTCAATTTAAGGGGTTTTCACGCTTCAAAAATATTTGTGATCGTATTCGCTTCGATTCGTATTTGCTCTGTATTTGTATTCGATATAATTTATATTCCTATTGGTATTCGAGATATTCGTATTCACATCCGTATTCGAAAAAAAATAAATATAATAGAACCATTATCTGTCCGTATTCCGTTCGTTTTCACCCCCTATCCGTAGATCCTACCCAGCTCTTTGCTTGCCCACTTGCTCCCGTTCGCCTGCATCCTCCCCCGCTCTCACGCCACGGCCTCCCATCTCCCCAGCTCGCGGAACTCGCCGCAAGACCAGGTGGCCACGCAGCCATGCTTGCCGGATCTGTGCCGCCGCAACCTGCCGCATCCCGTCGCCTCCGTCCCTGTCGCACCTCGACGTCGCCCCTTCCACCACTGTTGTCGTCCCCGCCGCCTCCGCCCTCTCCAGTGTTGCGTGAAGATGCCAACACCTCAGCCATCAAAGGGCCAAGCCCCCGACTTCCTCTCGGCCTCTCCCATGTGAGTATGATGTCAATTCGATTGACTCAATTGGACACCGCAATTCTGTTCCTAGTGTTACTAATTCGTCTCTTGGGCACTAGAATTTTGTTCCTCATCATTAACACTTTGATTGAGCAGTTCTCTTCTGGAATTCTTGATTGATTGGTTCAATTGAGCACTGCACAGGACGAAGCAGAATCTGCGCTCCTTCTCATCTGCAAATCGGTCGCCAACACCCAGGCAGCTCAACATTTTGCCATGTGAATTTTAACGAGGTGTGCGTCTGTTAATACTTATTCGATAAAAACTGTAGGGTGCGTCTGTTAATGATTATTGATTATTAGATCCAAATTTAGCCAGCCAGGTTGATGCCATTTTCAGTTGTTGCAAAAATAATTGCATGATGTCTGCTAATAAAATCCATGATGTTGGTCAGATGGTGGATTGGTGCTTAACAGGTTATGACCACTCCAGCCTTCAGCATGCTGTTAGTGAAGATCTTTTCTAGCTTGTCCTGCCCCCCCTTCTCCCTACTAAACCCACAAGCTTAATGTCACAATCTACTTTACCTAGAGCATCCCTGGGCCACCAAATAATTAGTGGATGACATTTAAGTACAGAAATTATTCATGTATGTAGAATCATATTACCATTAGCAGATACCAGAACACTGGGGAATTACTGTTGTAGTAATACAGATGTGGCATGCTCCTCCGGCTCTCCCCTGTTCCTCCCTAACTTCTTGCATGGTACTGTGCTTGGTGTATGGTTTCTGGAATGTTGTATATTTAGCAAAATGTCTGTTGTGATTTATGTAGTCCTGTCACAGCAGATTTGTCTTTCTGTTTAATAGGTAGCCTCATTTTGCATGAGAAGGAATTGTTCAATCATTTGTTTAGATCATGTGTAAGTATGTGAGGGAATTATTTGATAATTTATTTTGATCATTTCTTTATAATAATAGAGATGAATTTTGGCTCTTCTATTTGCAGGAACAGTCCTGCTGGCGAATAATTTTGTCACTTGCAAGGGAGGCTCACCATTTAGCCATCTAAGTTGTGACAAGGTATATATCCATCTAATTCCACTAATCCTTGTTGGCAACTCCACTTCGTAGATGGCTGCACCGCTCACATGATATTTAAGCCTTCATCAGTTTTTCTTTTGTTTAGATGGGATCATTTTTGTGATTTTGCACACGCTTCAGACTGTCCATGTTGTCAACTTCAGATTACAGACCTGTTCTGTCATAGAATGTTCTTTTGTTATTCAGATTGATTTGGACAATCATGAGGATCGAAGGACAAGGTTTCCTTTATGTTATTGGTCCGCATTGGTTTAAGGGCATCTATTGTTGTTGTTTAGTTTTTTGGGGTTACAATGGTGACGTGATTTACAGAGTCTAGAAAAAAGATAATGTGATTTACAGCAGGATACCATGCTCTTGGTTAAAAACACTATATTGATAAACTCGGTTGGGTTAGTAAATGTGCTAAGACATGCAACAAGGGCTTCTTGTGACCATCATCTAATTATATTGATGGTTGCAGCTTATTGCAACTTTCAGTTTGTTTTTCTTGAAAATGACTGACTAGAAGGAGCTCATGTGTGCAGCATTTGAAGTGGTCAATAGTTTCTATTTGCCTATTTTTTTTTGCCTGTAATTTTACATTTCACCCTGCACTTTTGTTCCTATTGTGATTCTAACTTTATGTTTGCTAACTCAGCATTGTCAATCCTTCAAATTCTGTTACATTATTCTTTTGAATGGAACATACATATTCTATTGTGCATATAATCCCAAGTAATTTTTCTTGGACCTTGCGACTTCATTTTAAGAAAATGTGAAAGAGCGTGGGAACATGCAACAGCCGGCACACACGTAACATACAACCAGCTGGCTCTTGGTTTAGGTACATAGCAAACACTCTCATGAGTCACATTCGTGCAGCCATGTAGATGCACGCAGGCACACATTGCTGATGCTTAATTGTTTCAAACACACACACACACACACACACACACACACACACACACACGCACGCCAGGCTGATGCACGCAGGCACACCCAGCCGCTTCTTAGTTTAAGGTAAGAGCTACCATAAGCAGTGAGAAGGCAATCGACCACAAAAGTGTACTTCCATGTTCAGGCAGCAGACCAACCAAACGCATGCAGCAGGAGGAGAATTCACCTAGGTAATGTGAGAGTCAAAGAAATGAAGAGTCAATAATTAAGCTAACTTATTAGAGGATGCGATCAGGGTACCTGAGGACGGAGACCCTGGGCAATTTCTTCTTGTAGTAGCGTGAGTGTATCGGCGCCTCGAAGAGATCAGGGTGGTGGCCGGCGTCCACCCCGTCCCACTCCAGGGCGTCCCACACGTCCTTCTCGATCTCGACGGCCGTCTTCTTCTTGACGGACGGCAGCCGTCGTAGGCCCCAGCATCCCCTGATCCTGATGGTCTCGAGCGCGGCGCCATCATCTTGACTCGCATATCCGCCGCGTCGGAGGTCGTGCAGGTGGATGGTGGTCAGCTTCGGGAATGCTATTTCCTCCACGGACCATTCTTCGCCCCGTACGAAGACGTGCTTGAGGTCGCCGCAGTGGATGATGTGGAGGGTCTCCAAGCTAGGGAAGGAGGAGACAGACAGCGGGAGCACGAACTGGAGCCTGGGGCAGGAGCGCAGGTGTAGGTGCTGCAGGTTTATGAAGGAGCGGCTGCCACGGGAACCTTTGCTCCAAATGCAACGGGCCACCAGGAGATCTGACGCCCAGAAGGTCTCCAATTGATTGAAACCATACGACGTCGACGGAAAGACGGTATCCAACTTGGGGCACCTCTCCACCTGGCACCACCTGAGGTAGTGCTCCCAATCACCTTCAGGCATACTAGCACTGGTGGAGACATCGTGCACATGTAGGGATTCGGCATACCTTTGTATCAGATCACCTAAATATGGGTTCATTTTGCTCTCCACGCTGCGGCTCCCTTGAGCAATCTCGATATGGCGATCTGACTGTGGAGTCGGAGGCTGTGGGAAAGCCTGCATCGGGACATCGAGAACCTTGGTAAATACCTCAGTGTACCGGCCCGCGGGAACAAGCTGTTGCTGGCTGGCTTGATTACTGGTGCCAATCTTCTCCTTGCAGGTTGCTTCAAGTTGTTCTATTGGAGAAGAGGTGATGCGGATATTAAAATAAACACCCTTAATGTTGTTCCTATTTCTATGATATTCCATTAGATACCACAAGGACCGAGCAAGCCTTGCGTCCACAATAGTAGCATGCACCTGCAATCGGAAATATTTATTCTGGTTAGAGGACGGCCGAAGACGCCCAATTCTAGGTCGTGTGTCTATGCACAGCAACTCTAGGTCGGGTGGTATCTGAGAACCACTCTTGCCCCATCGTATTGCACGAAGGCGCTCACAACCCAGCAGGAATAGTCTCTTGAGCCTTGGGACTTCCATCACCATAGTTTCAAAGTCAAGTATCTTGATTGCAGTTCCAGAGAGGTCCAGCTCCACGAGATTAGGTAGCCCACGCAAGAACACATTCTCCAACTGTGTGCAGCCCTCTAGAGAGATATTGGAGATATTTACATCCTTGTTATCTGCAGTAGATGGACGGAATTTTTGGGAGACAACTCAGTAGTAGGTGTCCAGTGAGATGCTGGTCCATATCCATCAAAGCTGAAGGACCTTAGCAAGTGAGGAAGCCCATCAGGCACAGCAACATGTTTTAGTCCATTACAACCATCAAGAACAAGCACCTCAAGGCTACTCGCCTTTGAAAGGCTACTTGGTAGAATATCCATCTCCTGTTGCCAGACAAGTCAAGTATTTCCAGCTTTGCCTTGTCCAAGAAGGAGTTGCTTGTGTCTTTTGATCTCTCTGGTCCACACGTAGGTTTGATTATTCGGAGCCTGCGAAGGCAAGGTACTCGCCCCTGTAACTGACTTGTGTATTGCCAGCACCTGACCCCTTCTATATTTAGCTCCCAGAGGTTAGTCATGAGATCCATCTTTTCTTCAGATAAGATCTCGTCCCAGTCTGTGTAACGTAGGTCAAGCACCCATAGGCTATTCAAACGTGCCCACTCTGTATGGCCCTCTCCTTCTCTTGTGTTGTTGTCTTTGCAGTGGTGCAGTCCGAGGAATCTTAGTCTATGGCACTGGAGGAAAGGAGGTGATGCAAAATAAAATGCACAACGAGAGAGAGTTAGCACACCAAGGTTGCTGGAATGTCCAAAGAAGCCAATTGGTATTGCCAGTGGTGGGTCGGATCCTTCGAATGCCAAGAAAAGAGACGATGTGTCTGGAGCTATAGTCTGCATATCCAGTGTTCCTAGGTCCCTCGAGGTGATTGAAATCCGACGGCATGGATGCTTTGGATAGTCATCATCATCTTTAATTACCAAGAAAGAGCGAGGCTTCATGAATTCTCTAACTCTATTACCATATCGATCAATACTGAAGTCCCATCTTATCTCTCTATCGAGTGCATTGGTAATCTCCTTGCTGTGTCCTCTGGCATGATCCCATCACATATCCAAAGGTTGGAAGCATGAGCAGCCCAGTCAAATTTGGTGCTGTTGTGACAACTAGAATGCATGAATACTTGGTACATACAACAATCAGCGACCATCGCTGGGTTGATGATGCCCCGCATGCATGGGTAGCGAGCAACTATGACGGCAGCCTCTTCACGCAGCAGTGCATAAAATTGGTCACTTGACCTCAAATACAGCGTTCGGTCATAAGCCAAAAGATGGGTATACCTCAGTTTGCCTTGTAGTTCTTCGTGTTCTTTCATGGTCAGCAGCCTCCTTCGGAAGGTCCATATCATTCTGTTGTTGCTAAACTCGTCAAATGGAGGAACACCACAGCGATTTAAATCAATCTCATCGTCACTCCCACTATGAAAAATCACCGCAAATCTACTGTCCTTTAGAATTTGATTGACATTTATTGAGACACCTCTTACCTCATTCCTAGAGCTTTCTTCCACTCCATTAAAATCGTCCTCCTCATCCTGCTTAGCTAGAATGGCCATTACTGAGCTGTCAAGTTCCATTTCCTCTGCAATTGCTCTCTGCATTGCTCTTCTACCCTTCCACTCTGAGCAATCTATATGAATTATTCTGTCAAATGGTAATTCTGGAGTGGTTCTCATAGACGGAAGCACTTCTGCTATGGATCTAAGAACGGCGGACGCCCCAAGCCCACTCCACCCATGATAATAGATGACCCTTTCGTCGCCCTCGTCACGAAGAATGTCTAATATCCGCTCTCTGGCTTCATAAACATCGTCGGCGCTGATATGCTGAAGTGAAAAACACGTAATTAAGTTAGGCTACCATTGCTAGCTACAGCATTAATTTAATTTACGCCAACGCATATGCTAAGTATTTATGAATAAGCAATGGGTGCATGTTTGAATCACATCTACCCATCGTCTTGCTAGTTACGTACGGGCTGCCTAATTATACGCCTAATGTATAGTGTGTTGTACCAATTAAGGACAGGCGGTAAGTCATTAAAATTTTAATTAAGTCGTCCTTCGTCCTTGATCGACCGTGTGCATGCATCATGCATGTGAATGAGACCTAGTTGGATTTAATTTGTTCAGCTTTCTTCTATTCGCGTCGATATTGACTTCAAAGAAATGAGCTGAGTTTTGCTGACCTATCCTTTTTCCAAATTAGTTAAGAACCCAACATTTGGTACGTTTGAGGAGATGACAAACAACTTATCCCTGATTCCTTTTCCTGTAGACAATGTGGTCTGGTTGTGAAGACATCAGTCGTGCACCATTTTTTTTAAAGGAAATTCCACATTTCCAATGACAAGCAGAATAATTAAATTTGCTCTAGGACCCTTTTCGCACTTGTCACTGGCAGAGAGAGATTTTAGTAGATCATTACAGACTTACGTGATCGTTATATTATTATCGAGAGATCAAGTCTAGCTAGCTATGTATAGCCGTGTTTTCGCATGTTAAGGCCATCAAACGCCCTAAGGTTTAGACGTTTAGTGCCCCTCATAATTTGTCTTCATTAAAAAGACAGATTATGAGCGTGCGAGATTACGTGCTGCAGAAACGCTAGTCAGAGCGTACGTGTGGGCTACTTGAATTTGTTCGACTCAAATAAAAATCGACAAACATCGCATCCTTGTCCCTAGCTTTAAGCCTTTAACTAGGAAGTTTTGCTCGGTAAGATTGTAATTTGTACAAATTGAAAATAACATCTAATATGAGGATGACAGGTAGACCATGGGCTACATGTCAGTAACAAACCGATATTATTTTTCAACTCGTGGAATCTTTGCAGTAGTAATGAGCAAATTGTCCATGTAGACATGAAAACCAGTATATAAGTATATAACCAGTTTTTAGATGACTGACCCTTTCATCTTGGGATCATCCCATTATTTTGGTGAGATTACCCCCATCCTTGACTGTTACGAGGGATCACGTGGTAATGGACCAATTCATCCAATTTCTCAAACCAAAATAAGTATGTTAGGTTCGGAGTTAAGGATCGGAATTTTTGTTTGAATTTTATTAATTTATTTTGGATTGTGTGTATTTATTCGAATTCATCGCTTTGTGCTTAAATAGATTTCGATGTCGCCAAGACTTCACCACTGCTTTAGGACAAGACTAAGACCCAGAATAACCACTGTTGAGTAAGACAAGTCCTTACAATTGATTGATTATGTTGAACCTACTTTTCAAATACAAATTATTTTGTTTCAAATTATTACTTGCATGCCTAATATTATTTATGAAACGCTACGTTAAAAGTTGATATCTAGCTATGCCAAATATTGATATTATTGTTCCCCTCCTTGATTGTTGATAACTCCTCATACCTTGTCACCCTAGGTTAATTATTACATTAGTAAATTGCATTTGGTTAATCAATAATGACTATTGGTTGTGCTTAGACACTGTTTAGTGATTGAATTGAATATGACGCAGACATTGACATTACAAGAACTTGGCATATTTTGTGAATCGTAGTGTGCGTGGGTTACCACTGGAAACGGTAAATTGTTATTTAAAATAGTGGAGACTTGGATGAGTGGTTGGTATGAGATCGATGCAAAGGCATGCATGAGAGTTGGGTCTATGGCTTGTCTCGCTTGAGTCGATTAAGGATCGAATCATGTGCTGCATTTCTAGACTAATAAATCGTGCAACTACAAGTCTAGTAAGGGATAAACCTAACAAATTACTTTGCACAGTTTTGATATAAACCCTGCACATAGTGGTAGATTTGGAAATCGGGAAGGGTGAGCGACTCCCTAACAACGAAGGGTCTCATTGAAAACGTGACCCGTACGTGTGAGTTACTTGAATTTGTTCAACTCAAATAAAAACCGACAAACATCGCATCCTCGTCCCTAACTCTAACTAACATAACATTTGGTACGTTGCACGAGAACTCTAGACATGAAAGCCAACTGATAAACAATGCATTTCCTTTTTTTTTCCCTGTAGACATCCATTGAATGAAACTGGAAGCAACAAAACCAACATGTGGAAGGTAACATCAGTCGTGCAAGCATTCGAATTTTCCAAATGCATGAGCAAATCGTAATTAAATTTGGTCCATGATCCTTTTGGCATATACTCCCTTTGTTCTCTTTTACTCGTCATTTTAAAATTTGTATATTGAACCTTTTAAATTTTTCATTCAAATTATAGGTAGTGATACTTGCCTCTCTTTTTTTTTATCAAATTAAATATCTCTAAATCAGAAGTATGTTTCAAAAAAAGTTACCTATCAGCTTTCACGCAGTATATAACCAGTTTTTAGATCATATGACCCTTTCATCTTGGGATCATCCCGTCATTTTGATGGGATTACCCCATCCTTACTGTTAGGAGGAATCATAAGAACCAATTCATCAAATTTCTCGAACCAAAACAAGTAGGTTAGGTTTAGGATTAGGATCGGAAGGTCCATCCACAGTGCGATTCCTCAAACTAAACAAGCGGTATACAAATAAAATTTGAGCACGTGAGATTAATAAGCTGCAGAAAGGCTCTAGTCTAGACGTATGAACTACTTGGATTTGTTCGACTAGAGGTAAAAATCGACAAACATCGCATGCAATCTAGTCTAGACTGTAGGGAATCTCATGCATGTTTTCAAAGCTAACTAAGTCCATTTCACACCCTCCAGTCCATACGATCGCACTATACCATGCATGAACGAGCGATGTTGACGTACGGACATGAAAGTGTCAACATATTTGCACAAGAGTAGTACTACTTCGTGAACGTAAAATGCAGAGAAGAGTAGTAGTAGTACATCGAACCGCATGATGAATTCCTCTGTCGAAGACCAAGAAAGAAAAGCATCAACAAATCAATCAATCTAACCCATCATCAGCTGAAGACCTCCCGCCACCACCTACATGGCCGCATACACCATAACAACATGTTACGACGTTTGTGCTTCACCATTGTCATAATCAATTTTTGGCTGCAACTACATGCACTAGTACGTACCGAGATACACAGCAGTCGGGTGAGCCGAGTCGGTGACGGCTGATGACGAACAAGGCACTCCAGATACGAGCAGCTTCAGAAGCAGAGCTTAAATCGAAAATTTTCAAGTAGAGAAATTGCGATGTGCAGGAGTAACTGGTTTGCCTCGGCAGTTTGGCCTAGCTAGCTACCACAGCAATTCACATCTCCTTTCTAGAGCATGAATGATTCCTTGCTTCTTGTCTCCATGCATGTCTTTTGTTGGATGGGTTCTTTGCTTCTCGCCTCCCTTTCTCTTTCCAAAGGATATCGATGAAGTTGCCGTGCCTGCTTTTCTTTTTCTTGATATATTCTTGTGTTGTGTGTTAAAGACAGAAAACATTATCCAGAGAGTAAAGCGTGGGAGCAGTTCTTTCCTTTTTTTTTAAGGGTCTATCTATACAGAATTGACTATTTTCTCTATAAAAATTATCATATTCGAAGGTTCATTTACAACTCTATTATATATAAATTATAGTAAATTATTTATGTAATTTTGGTTCTTAATGACTGTAATTATTTTTAAAGTCTTAATAACTCATATTTTCATCACATGATTCAAAATCTCACATGTATTTTGAGAGGTTGAGCAAAAACAAAGATAAAAACAAGGAACCATCGTGATAAGTACAACACAAACGGTTCCAAAGGAACCGTCTATGATGAGGCGCCAAAGATGACTGCTTTGTAGTATGATGAGGCGCCCTCAGAATTCAACTCACGATGCCCGACACGCCATACAAGAATGCCCTACCCAGCGACACTTCACCAGACTTCCACGTCCCATGCAGCTCCTTCCACCATCTTCTTTGTCTCTTCACTCAAATCCTCCTCTCAAGAACTTTAAAAAATCAGAACTTTCTAATCGAAAAAAATTACCAAATCGAAAACTTTCTAACCGAAAATTTTCAAGTCAGAAACTTTCAACATGAGGAAATTTCAATTTGAGAATTTTCAATTCAGATAATATTTCAACTTGAAAAAACTTTCAAATCAGGAAGATTCACCTCGAATCCGAGGAATTTCAACTCTATTAGGGGATTTTCAACTCGATTCAAATAAAAAATGTCAAAATTAGGATTAGGGTTAGGGTTTGGGGTTACCTTCTCTCTCCCGGGTTCCTGGTGGCAGCATGCGAGCCCTGGGCACGGCGAGAAAGAGCTCCCAACGAGGTGCGTGACCCTCGGACGACAGCGACGGTGGCTCGCGAGCTCCCGATGACACACGACTCCACGGGCGGTGGCGACGATTGTGAGACCCAGCTTATTTGGCTTGTAATGCTTAACCAACCACCGGTCCTAGCATCACAAACCAAATAAATCGATCTCGAGATATGTATACTTCCTAAAGCAAGATACACACCTCGGTACAAAATTAGACATCAACTCCATTCTAAACATAGAGTCCAAACCACACTACAAAACGGAAGATAAACAAATAGTAGAGTTATTACGCATATAGGCCGATTGTGCCACAAGATACACAAATGGACAAGAACGACAATGAAGCAAAGTGCCATAAGATGGCTATGAACAAAGCCAATCGCGTGCCTTCGACCCACAAGGCATCCGACCGACCGCCAAGCCTAGTCGTCACCCACGGCGGCAAAGACACTCACGAAGTGAGGCCCTTGGGGCTCACCTTCTTCCTCTCGCAACAAAAACATTAAGCAAAGCACCGAGTACAAAGATTGTCTTTGTACCCGCAAGACCGACGTGTGAACTAGCGCACTGCTCATATGCTACATGCAGCTTGTTTAGTGGAGGCCATATGTTTCATTTGCATAAAGCCAATTTTCATTTGCAATAATAGAATACAGTTCAAAGTAAGTTTGCAATTCATTTTTAATGTTGAAATAACTGCGAAGTAAAGATAGATACAAGGAACCACCTAGAAGTGACTATCCCAATAGCCACCACAACATAGCACTAATCCCATTCGCACCACCCATCAAGTTTTAATTAAAATGTTGTAGTCTAGTTCTTGGGGCGATCCAGCGTGTCCATAACCTAGGACGAGGCTATTCGAATAGTTTTAAACCCTGCAGGTGTACCAATGTACCCACACTTCGCATCGCTTTAAGCCAAGCACACTTCAAGGTATGCAGCAGCATGACTAAGTCCTACGAGACTGTTTCCAATATTGTGTATTAACTACGAGCCGCTCGTATGGATAGAAATCCATACGCTTACATGGTAAAGCCGAAAAGACAACTACCCACTCAGATAAAGCTTTTGGACAACCACCATGCTCCCACCTCCATCCTCCCGCGACCTCCCGCGACCGGAGCCAATACACGCCAAAGTACTAGGTCAAGAGAGGTCCCATATACTCTAGTGTGGTTAGCACGCAAAATGCTCAAGACGGTGGCGCAAGTAACTCGGTCCTTAATCGACTGCACCTTTCCGCCACACCCAACAGATCACACCGTCTTACCATTGTGCCCAAGTCTAAATCATTTTGTTTTCATTTTTAGTTTACACAAATAACATAGCAAAATGCTGAAACATAAAGTTTTAATAATTTTTGTGTGATCAAAGTTACCGACTAGAGTCGATAACCGCCCAGTTCTACCGATAGCTAAGCATGTCTAAGCAATTTGGCCCGGATTCTACTAAGTGAAAAGAGATCATCCAGCGATCTCTAATCACAGCAAATAACCTAGGCTCGGGTAGTAGAGGTCAACATTTTGCCTACAGGATATGCATCTACGGATTTAACTAATCAATTTAACACAAATTAAGCAATGCATACATACAGCTGAAACAAAATATTATACTTTAAAATACTGGGATAGGAATGATCAAACTGCTTGCCTGGCTGCTGTTGCTCAATATGTTGCGGAGGATCGTCCTCAGGGTTGCCGCAAATATCGAAGCCTAACGATCGAACATAACAGCAAATAAGAACGAATAACACCGACAAAACTCAAACATACAACAACATCAAAACAAGCCAAAACCCACACAGCAACCTAAGCAAGATATAACAAAATTTTAAAAACAGAGAACAAATCATTTTAAGTTATTAATAATTTTCTATGAATTTTCTAAGCTAAAAACACAACAAGTCACTAGTTAATTACTAAACAAATTTTCATGAACAGAAACAGTATCTAAAACCTATCCTGATAATTAGCACACTAAAAATGAAAATTTACAGAGTTGATTTTACTGGATTTGGACAATTATTGATAGAGATATGAATTTTCTAATTTGGAAAATACATAAAACATCATTTAATTAATTAACAGATTTTTGCTACAGAGACAAGGTTGAAACTAATTTTAGTAAATAGTACATTTAAAGTGAAAATTAACAGCACTGGTTTCATGCAATTTGGATAAAAATTGAATTAGTTATGCATTTTCTAAGTTTAATTGAATTAACAGTGCAACAGAAAAGCATTACAGAAACACTAAAGCATTTATACCCTTTCCTACCGATAGCCAACTAACCCAGACATCGACAGATGGGCCCGAAAACGCGACTGTGAGCGATCGCACGCAGTGACGTCGAAGGTATTCTAAGAATACGCCTTCGCTTACCAAAGTGCAAACCCAACATACTCTCACGCACAAATACGCTACCGGCGAGAAAACGCGATACGAGATACACAACCCTAATCGACAAAGATGGACCCACATGGCGCGATTCGAGGGAAATAACGGATCGGATTAAAGGATTTCTAAACGCGATTAGCAATAGGGCCCACAAGTCGAGACTCAAAGTAGACATGATTAGAGTTAAACTAATCATCACCGGCGGTTCACCGGCGAAAGACGGACGGCGCGGCGCGCAAGAATCGTTCTTGCGAACCGTGAGGTCTCGTGGCGAGTGAGTTATACCTTCAGTTCGCAACGATCTCGCGAACTCGCCGACGGTGACGCGAGACTCGAGGATGCCGCGCGAGCGGCGGCGAACGGAGGCGGAGAAGAAGATATGGCTTCCGCGAGAAGGTGCTACGGGCCGGAAGACTCTGAAGGTGCGCCACGGATCGCTCGACTCGGAGCAATAAGCACACGATAACGCCGACGGAAGAAGGTCCGAGGCGGTGGAATCACCGCGCGCGAAATACGGGCTCGAGAAGAAGAAGACGACACCTTCCACGATGCATCAAAGACGAAACGAACCCACCGTGAGCATCGGTGGAACATTGCGATCAAGTGGAACCAAACGCCGAGGCTTGAGACTCACTAGAACGCAAACGAGCTCACGAGCCGAGCGCGGAGGCGGAGACGACGATACCACCTCGGTGATTCATCGACGCCAAGAACCCGGATGGGCAAAATGGAGGCGGCGCTCAGCGTGGATCACGGTGGTGCGGTCGCTGGCTCAAGGGCGGCGTTAACACGGCGGGCCGCTCTCGGTTTTTCTCCCACAAGCTAAGAAATGGGCGAGAAAGCACGAAACGGGCAGAGGAGATGAATGAGCTCGGTGGGTAGATGAGACCCGGCGATGCTTCACGGGTGACACGAGGACAAAAGGTGTCGGCGACGAGGACGTGGCAAGCATGCGCGCGACGCCGCGAGCCCGTGAGCGCGGAGAAGACGAGGCGACATCGACAGTGGGTCCCACATGTCGCGACAGAGCAAAGCGGTGCGAACCGGTGGTTTGACTTGAGCAGAAACGTGTCGACCGATGGATCTGAGATGGACGGTCGAGATTGATGTATGCAATCGGACAGGTCGGTTGCATACTCACACGTGGACCGTGCGATCTGCATCGGACGGCTGAGATTGGTGTATGCATTCGGACAGGTCAGTTGCATACGCACACGTGGACCGCTCGATGCGTGATCGGACGGCCGACACCATCGACGCCGCGTGCAACTAGTTGGTGCGACCGAAGTCGTGGTGCGAAGTCGGACTCGAGCCCGAGGTTGGGTCCGAGCCCGAGGAACAGTGCTTTCAGTTTTTGATTTAAAAGACAGAGAAGGTTTGGGAAATTTTT
Source organism: Ampelocalamus luodianensis (assembly GCA_036346255.1). Taxonomy (NCBI): domain Eukaryota; kingdom Viridiplantae; phylum Streptophyta; class Magnoliopsida; order Poales; family Poaceae; genus Ampelocalamus; species Ampelocalamus luodianensis. Next base: position 5,393,676 of record CM070638.1, read on the forward strand.
AGAGGTAGCTCCAGAGCTCCAAAAATTCTAAAATTTTTATGGGAGCTAACTGGAACATAGGACAACCTTGTGAAATTTTTCCAGGAGTTTTCATGCACTAGATTTCTCCCAATAAACTTCACAAGCTGCTGAACAGAAGTTTGACCAGATATCTAAACTGGTTTGACTTGGCCATATGGAATAGCAAATAAAATCTAAAAATTATGAAATAATTCAGGGAGGTAGATAGGATGATCAATATGATAGGAAAAATAATTTCAGAGGGTGATCACAAGTTTGAAGGCTAAGAATTTGCTGGCAACAAATTCCATTCACAAGAATTAAATTCTAAAAATTGGAAACTGCTAGGGAAAATTGTAGAAACTCTCAAATGATTTCATGAGGCATCAAAAGTTTTTTTATTTCTCCTCATAATTTACATTTGAATTACAAACCCTAAGTTAGGGCTGTTACAATTGAGCGTTTGGAGAGAGTGAGTGGAGGAAGAGGATGTCAAGTGAGGGAGTCGAGTGCAAGTCAGACCCAAGCAATGTGTGTAGAGGTTGCCAAATGGGCGGCACAACCTAGCACGGCACGACATGTCCTATTTAGGCCCGGCCCGGCCGGCCCGAATAACTACACAGGCGATGCCGTGCTGGCTCGTGGGCTCGGTCGTCGACCCAGGCATGGCACGACGAGCTCACGGGCCATGCTGTGCTGGCCCGGCCATGATAAGCCCAATGGGCCGGGGTTGCCCCTGTAGCCCATCTATAAAAAGTGCCTTCGTTGTCGCGTGTTGCCACCGCCTTCGCCTCCACCACCTTCGTCGCATGCCACCGCCACCACAACCTTCCGGTGAAAGGACGACGACGACTAGACCTGGCTCTGGCTTGGGCTCTCCGGCTCGCTGATAACCTCCAACCTGCGACCCAACGCCAATGACGTCCGTGCGCATAGATGTTGGTCCTACACGACGGCCACGATGCCACCCCTAGATGCCCACGCCAAAGGGTTGTCGCCAACGTGGAAGAAGGGTTGTTGCCGCCTCCTCCTCCTCTGCCGCCGCTAAAGGATCCACCAATTTTGCCCATAAAAACATTTGTAGTAGCTAGATCTACCAACAAAAATCACCAATCCAACTACATTACCACGCCATTTGAGGTACAGGATGTGGTATATGGGGTCATACCTTGGTTCCCACAAAACTTCACACCAAGGTGAGGAAGGGAGGAAGATCGGGATGGGAAGAAGAAGGACCGCGCCACCCTTCCCGCAAGAACTTCACACCAAGCTTAGATCCGATTGATACCGATGTCGCGCCTTCCCTATGTCGAGCGGTGTCAAATTAGATCAAGGAGAGGAGGAAAAGATGGAGGGAATAGGGAAGGAGAGGTGGCACCTTGTGGTCTCCAAGCTGGTGGCGTCGAGAGGAGAGGAGGGCAGCATGGTGTCTAGAGGAGAGGTGGCAGTGGCGTTCTGTGCGAGAGGATAGGGGGGCGGCGCCCTTCTGTGTCAAAGGAGGGGGAGTCAACTGTCACAATGGTGAGCACATGCAGTGCGAGTGGACGAGACCGTCCTCTACCATGTGGTTTGGCCAATTTTGCCGAATGAATTGGTTCTAGATCTCTATGGAATATTCCTTCAGCCTGAACCAATTCGTCCACAACGGATCCATTCCATTCGGTCAACCAAATGCTTGGACGAAGGCATATCCCGAACCATTCAATCTAGGTACCACCTAATTCTTCCTCTCCAGATTGTTGAGGTTAATGGTTGAAATTTCCCGTTGAAAACTAGGAAAACTTTGAGTTAGACAACTTTCAACTGATACCTTTCGACTACACACTTTTCGACTATACACCTTTCGACTAGACAACTTTTGAATAGACGTCTTTCAACTAGACAACTTTCAACTAAAAAGTCTTGTAGCATGCACCACCAAAAAGAGTTTTTCTTTGCTAAAATGATTCATGTTTGAAGAGAAATAGCAAAAATAGCCCCCGCGAATGAAATGACAAAATTGACACCCCTGTCGCGCGAAAATACCGTGGCGGGTCCGCAGCCTTCACACGGCAGGCTAAAAAACCACGCATGAACAGTGCTCTGTCGTGCCTTGCGCGTGGCAAGCTAAAAGCTCGTGCATGAACAGCGCTTTACACTGTTGCCACAGTACACTCTTCAATTCATACATCGTTTAAAACAGTGACTTGCGTTGTCGCTACAATGTCGCCGGCCGCGCGCGGAGCGCGCTACTCCTCGCGCATAGGGCGGCGTGGAAGGTGGCCTACCGCGGTGTTTTTGTACGGTAGGATGTTATTTTTGCAATTTCGTTTGTACTGGTTAGATTTACTATTTTGTTCCAAAAAGAGACCAAATAAGGAAAAAAAAACTCACCAAAAACCCTATTCTTTTGACTTGAAAAGTTCTCAAACCTTTCAAGTTGAATCTAGCATAGATTGACGGTACGAATTTTCGAGTCCAAACTGACGAAGAAAAGAAACGAAGTTGAAGCACCGTAATTAGTCGGTGGACCATGCACTTGCTACTTGCTACCTCCCGTGTCTAGAAAAAAAAAATAAAGAGGTGCAACTAGCACTCGGACGCATCTGATGGGAAGGTTCCTTTCATACGATCCGACATAACATCTGGGAATAACGTTTTGTGAGAACCCAAATAATTAAACTAAACTAAATAACAGTAATCGCTAATTTAGCGGTAATTAAAATCCATTAAGTCAAGAACAGACTGAAATCCCACTTGGGTAGCAAACGCTTAGTCAACGCAGGTAACAACAGGAATGATTGCAACACTACCTCATCAAATTTATAAATCAAAATCTTTTACAAAAAGAATTACCTTACAAGCTTAATCGGAACTTTAACACAACTCAATATTAATTACATAAGCTCAACACATCACCCAATCCTCATTACAAAAATATGTTACAACCAATCAAGACATACATTACATCAGATAATCAAATATACAATCAAAACCATTGCATGCATCTTCGAAGCCTTCTGCCACTTTGATCATGTATCGCCAAACCCTTAAACCATTCCTTGATCCAACTCCTCTATGCAGCCCAAACACTCGGAAAACTGTTAGTACACAAAAAGACAAGAGCAACGAGTAGAGTAAAAAAGAAGGTGCCGTCAGATTTCACAAAGAACAGCCGGTTCCCAAACTAACCTAAATCCGCCGACACCATGATCGTCAAGGTTCCCAAACCCACCTTAGTCAGTTGGCGCCTTGATCGTCAAAATACCAGGCCAACTCAAGTTAGTTAGCACCGTATCACTTCTGTGGGTATCATCATACGACATCATTAAAGCCCAACACCCACTATTTACAATTGCAGCAACCGCAATTTAATCCCACAGTGCACAGCCCCTAGCACACTGAGCCAGCCCCTGCACAAACTCCAAGTTCTTCCCCCTTGCCTCAATTGCCAACTCATCACAGGGGAGCACAAGAGAGCACAGCCAAGGGGATAAGGCCGAACCTGGCACACAGAGCAGCACATCAACCCATTCCTCCTCCCCCTTCTTCTCAGCCGAAGGCACACATCAAGTTCCCACTGCCAACCCACAAGAGTAGAGCATTTCATCCCCAACCAGCAGCCAGCCCTCCCATCAAACCGAAGGTAAGGAGCAAGGAGCTAGGCATCAAGGCAGCCCAAAGGAGAAGAGCACCAGCTCGAAGCCGACGCTGCCATTCTCCTCTCCCACCCAGAACCCACAGGAGAGCACATCACACAGCAAAGGGACCAGGGGAGCCCGGCGACGCTAGGGACAGCAAGACGGCAACCACATCTCCACCGCAGGCAACACCATCCTGAACACCGCTGGCCACAATTGCCAACCATCGACCCCCAAAACCAACTCAATCCCCACCCTTCAGGTAAATCTTTTGTCATCACAGAGCAATAGGGGAAAGAGTAGATTGAGCTCTAGGTAAGATCATACCTCGGTAGCAATTCCCTCCAGTAGCCAGGTACACTCCAAAGCACCCTCAAGCCCTGCATGCATACATTAATAACAAGCATCTGTGCATATTAGAGGAGCTGCTGAACTGGATCTTAGAAGATAATGGAGAAGGGAGTGAGGCTTCTGTGCCATAGCGCCGGCGGCCGGGAGGCCGAGCCTGCCGGGCCAAAGCTCTCCAAATCGGTAGATCGAGAGTCGTAGAAGGCGCTGTGAGGACCGAGCTGAGACCGAGTGGTGGCGCCGAGGGAGGAGGAGACGTGAGGAGCACGAGGAGCCTGGGGAGCGTCGTTGGCAGCATGGACCAGGCCCGAGCCGGACCGGCGTCGGGCTCGTGTGGAAGCAGGAAGCGGTGGCACCGGGTGAAGGCGTCGAGCCAAGGGGAGGAGCGGCGACTTCGGTGGCGTGGGTTGGCCGGGCGCGTGAGGGCGACGAGGGCGTGGCGGCGCCAGGTGGAGGCACGGGCCGCAGCAATCGCAGAGGGAACCGGCGGGGGCAGCGGGGCCGGCTGCGCTGGCCGGAGCGGCGACGGCTGGGCCAGGAGCCCCCATGGCGGCGGCGGCGGCTTGAGAGGAGGGGGCGGTTTTGGTTGGGAAAGAGAGATTTTGGGGAAGAAGGGGAGAAGTGGACCTGTGAGCTGTGCGTGTGTTTAGGTTGGGGCCGGCCGAGTGCTTGCAGGGAGGGAGGCAGAGAGAGAGAGTTAGGTTAGGGTGGGATTAGAGATAAGGTTAGAAGATTGGTTTAGGACATTAGGTTTAGAGGTAATATTAGGAAAATGGGTAGTTTCTAGATTAATTATTGCGATTCATGTCTATTTCAGTAGCAGTCGTTAATTAAATAATTGTTAGCTGTTTATTCTTGCGATTAAGTGTTTTAACTTGGATCTTGTCGAGTTAGTCAACTTAAAAAAATTAATCTGTGGTTAATTGCTAGTTAGGTTGAGGAGCTGTTATTTCTGTTGTTAATAGACTAGCTAGCTTGTGCAGCATCTTGCGCGTTGCGGGTATTTAGTCAGGTAGTTTGGGCTGTTTAATCTTGTTAATTTAATTGGTTAAGCGAGAACCTCGTGTTTTCAACCTTAGCACGACTAGGCGTAAGAAAGGCGATATGGGGAGTGCTAAATTAGTAGAGATCTCGAAAAGTTTTATGTAAACTAAATTGTGCTAACAATTAGAGTCACTAAATTATGTATCTATCATATCACTCAAAATCAACTACATATTTACTTATATTATTATCCGTGCTACCGTTGCTACAGAGAGACTAACCAAAGACCGTGGGTGATTGATCAGAGATTCATCTATGCCAACCTTTCCTGTAATTTTGAAGGCAAGCGATTCTCTTGATCATAAATATAGTTATATTAAATGTAAACTGTATATTGCTTTACTACATATATATATTGCATCAAAAATGTTTTTCTCAAAATTTAAATCAATGATGGAGATGAAAATGATTAAGATGATTATGAAAGAAATGAGAATTACTAGGTGGGTAAAAAGGGGCCCTGGCAGGGGAAAGCGATGACGATGACGATGATGATGATGATGATGATAATGAGATAAGAGGTGGAGCCCTTTTTTACATATGGTTAAAATATAAGGACCAACAAAACTCTTACTCAGTCAGAGGCCGTAAATTCAGTACAACCATTTTCCCCTTTCGACGGGCAGGAAATGCTACCTTGTTACGTGACTATGCTCTCCACAATGGGTAAGTACTATGTGTGAGTGTGATAGAGGAACCCAGAACCGGTAGGGGAAGTCCGGAAGTGGGGGATCCAAGGCGCTATAGCTCTAAGGTGGAGTGTTGAGTGCAGAATAGAAGCTGCCTCAACCAACATTACCAGAACTCGGTGGATGATGAGGTCAGCAGCGTGACTAAATCAGCACCGACGGAAAGTAATAGGTGGAGAAATTAATTCACGTAACCTGGAAAACGTTCTGTATTCTGATCTCGAACCCGCATCCAAGGAAATGCGGTGGACCCAGTTCACAGAGAGTTCAGAGTAGCTATGGGTAAAGTGGTACAAAGCCTGCGCAGTGCTAAACTAAATCATGAATTCATGCCAGTCTCCTGGATTGGAGTCTACGGGAACCACTGGGGTCTATCTTCTCTCGAGTGACAAGTAGTGTTTTCAGATAAAATTTGCCCCTAATATTTTGATGAGCTATTTTTCGGAAAAGAGATGCTTTAGAAAATGTGATAATGAACAGAGATGAGTCATGCAGTGCACCTTTTGCTAATAATGCTTGCTGAGTACATTAATTTGTACTCAACCTTGTTAGTATTCTCCTTTGTAGATCCTAGTCCGGTCGGGAATTATCCCGAGTGGGACGAAGGACATGCAGGTATCGAGACCACTGCAGGAGGAGGAGGCATTGACTATGAAGACCAGGGCAAGATGGGGGGCCATCCTTGGCGCGTGAGACGGATAGAAGACCGGTGGGGCACGAGAGGCCAGCAAAGGGACTTGGTCCCATTGTAGCAGTGGTAATTACTTTATAAGAACCATAGCCTTGTGTGGTTAACTGGAATAAAAAGTACAGTTTCTATCTTATTGTTCTGCTGCGTAACTCTGGTAAAGGCTTACTATTCGTTGGAGCAGTGTTCTACTGAGCAAACGAATAGTAATCCGTGTGTCTAAGTGTAATTACCCCTGGGGTAATGACACGGGGCGTCACACGTTTGCAATAACATAATTTATGTGTGCAATATTTGAAACTTGCAACATTCAAAATTTACTTATAAAACATTTTGATTTCACGTGTGCAACAAAAATTTCACAACAAAAACACAAACAACGAGCGGCTACCGTGCAACATCCATTTGAAACAAAAACATATATGTGTTTAACATTTGAAACTTGCAATATTTAAAAATCTATGTGTTTAACATTTGAAACTTGCAACATTTAAAACTTACTTATGAAACATTTTGATTTCCCGTGTACAACAAAATTTTCACAACACAAACGCAAACAACGAGTGACTACCCCGTGGAACAAAATTTCGTCATAGCAATTAAAATGATGGAATAAAATATTGCAACAAATCAAAAAATATCCTACAACACTTAAAGTGAACTCGTACAACAAATTAAGTGAAAGCCTATATAACAAATCAAGTGAAGAAGAGGGAACAGGAAGTAGGAGGCTCAACGTCAGAGTAGGAACTGAAGCTGCGACGCCGCCGGTTCACGGTAGCACGACCGTGCACATGCACCCGAGCGCTGGCGTGTAGCCTAGAAGCACGGGCCACGAGGCCGCGGGCCAACACACCATGGGACCCAACTCGAGGCGGAGAAGAAACCACACGCGGGGGACGCAGGGCGGGACCCAACTTGCGGTAGAGAAGAAACCACACGTGGGGAACGCAGGGCGGGACGGAGGCAGAGGAGAGGACAGGAGAGCTCGCCTACGACGCGGCAGCCGGCGTCCACCGTGGGGTCGGGCGGCGACGAGGAGGCAAAATCGAGATGAAAAATTTGGGAAGAATAGCATCAGGAAAGAACGGGAGTAGCCTAGTGGTAGACGGCTGGGAGACGGTAGGCCGTGCCGTGCCTCGACCGGGACCCGAGTGACGTGCTGCGCATCTGGCCACCGTATCTGCAACCGTTTGTTTCCCCTACCCTACCCCGATCCTTACGTTAGCAAGAAACAGTAAAAAATACAGAACACCATCGTGTGTGCGTGGGCGATGGCGAAGGAGGGCGACGCCGGCGAGCGGGAGGCGGCAGAGAGCATCGTGTGGAGGGAGGAGGCGCGGAGGTTCGAGACGCCCGACGGAGAGGCCTTCCTCCAGTACCGCCTCCTCGTCCAGCCGCGCCCCTCCTCCCGCGGTGGCGGCGCCGGGGGCGCGCCGGCGGCGGTGATGGACATGGTGCACACGTACGTGCCGGGCAGCAAGCGCGGGCGGGGCCTCGCAGCGCGCCTCTGCGACGCCTCCTTCGCCCACGCGCAGCGGCACGGCATGCGCGTCGTCCCCACCTGCTCCTACATCTCTGTAATCTCCTATTCTCTTCCCTGCTCTTCCCTCCCCTCCCCTCCCCTCCCGGCCTCCCCCGAGGCCAAATCAGTTCCTGTTGCTTGATTGCTAGGATAATTCCTCAAGTTCTTGATGCTTTAGAGAATTCACGGCAATTGATGAGTAGAACTAATTGGCAAATGTTCTTGACCGCTAGAAGAATTCCTCTGATTTATATACAGCAGAAGGAAAGAGGAAGTCCTAATTGGCAAATGTTCTTAAACTATGTAGTGGCTAAGTGTCTGCTTTGTTGGCTACTGCTTTGCGACACTCATCTTAGCAAGTTCATCTTAGCAAGTTTAATTTTTCGCTGTCACATTCTAAGTTAAGTAAATTTAGTCTTTTTAGGATAAAATTTAGTTTATGTGTTTCTAAAATATTTAGTTTATGACCGCTACTGTAGCAAGCGCAATCTGCATGAAAACCTCTCGATTTCTAACACTATTTCCTGCACCACAGGACACCTACCTCCCTCGCAATCCAGCGTGGAAGGAGCTAGTGTACAAGGAGAAAGAACCCAAACCCAGCAGCATGTAGAAGCAGCATATATTCACTTACTCAAAGTCACATTATGTCTCTTGGAAGGCCTAATTCGCGGATGGTACCGGTGGAAAAATGTTGTGCAAAACAGAGGTTTCAACAGCGGAGCTCTAAATCTTAAAAAAAAAAACAGCAGGAGCTCGACATATTTGTACGTGTTCTATTCTGGCAATGCAATAAAAGCATCAGCAGGCCAGATCACAGTTGTGACTCGCGATTCAGGTCTCAAGCCTGTGCTTTTACTATTCTCAATCTCATGTTAATATTGGATGAACACTTAAGACATCACAGGGTCAGCATTAGGAAAGAGATGTACGAATAACCAGCACATTAGACTATTAAATCATGATTATTCAGTAATCAACTGATCAAGTATTTTGATGCACATATGCTGACAAATGCACGAAAACCATATTGCATTATTTGCTGCGACACAGTGACAGGTTCCATTATATCATTAGCCAGATTCAAGAGTTTATAACGATATATATCCGTAATTACAGACCGTTGTTGCCACAGAGATGATTCCACTTTATTTTCGGCCCCGTTTTCAAGCATCAACAAACATAGCACATTATTCATACAAAAACAGTACGCAAGCAACCTGAATAAGAAATAAAACAAGGACTGTGTATGCACATATTTTTCTAACATAGCAACATGAGCTTAGCCTGGAATGAAATCATCGATCATCCCCTCATCATTGTCATCATCTTATAGCCTGGAATGAAATCGTCAATCATCTCCATCTGCATCATCACAATGAGGAGCTCACCCAGGGAAAAAGTAATCCATCTTCTCCACTGGTAGGTTTAGCACCGAAGTATCAGCCTGAGCAATTTACGCAAAGTGCTTGGTCAGTTGACTCAGTTCTTTCTACTATCTATGGCCTATGGGAACATGGATTAAAAGTTGATTGCAAGCTCCAATCAGCCCCTCTAAAGACATGCTTACCACATTGACATACAGAATGTCAACGAAATAGCATAACATTCACCTAGTGGTAGAGATCATAGGCCATACCTCCTCAAATGGAACAAACACAAATGGCGTCAAACCCCTGCTGTGGGAAACAGCAGGTACATCAGGGTCATGCGTCTCATCCTCTTCCCAGCTCTCCACAAGTTCAAGTATGCTGCCTTTCCAGTTTCTCAGCTCAGTTGCATTCACCCCGGTGGTTAGGATCTTTAAGACATCCAACCTATTATTTGCACCAATTGTAGTGCTTCTAAGCCTGCAGCAAAATGTTGGTGTAAATTACACATATTAGAAACAGACCAAAATCATCAAAATCCAGGCAAACGTTTAAGTCGAAATACCTAAGGCGCATCCTTACGAGTGTGTACCGATGCCCTGGATATAGGAGTGCCATTTCTATCTGCATGTCGGAAAGAAAAGCTAATATTAGTAAGAATTTGATGGTTAGTGCCCAAGAATGCACAAAGAATCCAAAATTTTCACCTGACCATCTTCTGACAGTATATAGTCGCCTTTAAATACACAATCACCTTTTGATGCTCGGAAATGCATGCAGTTGACAGCATCTTTAATTTTCTGTGGGGAAATCTGCTCCACAGGAAAGCAAAACATCAAATGATGTTACACTAGTGAGAACCATACTGTAGACAGCAAAAAGAGTTCAGATAGGGACCTTGTACAGGAACTTCCCGCTGGGAAAAAATCTCAAATAACGATTGTAGCAAACCTGAAGACAAAAGGTAAGCATTACTAATACCACCAACTTGGGAACAATTAGCACATGAAATATTCAAATAAACAAAAAGTGCCACCATATTACCATACCACATTGACAGTTTTTTTGAACTGCCACTCTGTAATTCCAGTATGAATATATGTGTTCCTACTAACATAGAGACCTGAAGAAGAAGCAAGTGTCAAAAGTCAGTGCAAATATAGCCACAATGCCGAATGCTCTGGAAATTATACAGCAATAACAACAGAACAATCAGGAGATTAAATCAATGCTTTTCAGCTGGTCTCCAAAGAAATTATTTATTGGGAAACACTACTGCAGCACTATGCAATAGTATGTGTTCACAGCTAAAAATCAAAATTAACACGTAACGACTTAATATGCCTCGATTTACACTCACTAGTGAGTCAGAAGCACATGATCACTGCAGATCACATGTCGGACCCGGATTTTCTAATCCAGAATCCTCTGTGAAACACTGTGCTATTCCCTGGATCAGTAGCTAGCACTCACAGATACATCACTGAATCAATTCATACATGACGTAAAACCATACCATTCATTAATTAACACAACAGTGTGACATAGACCACGTCGGGTCGAGTTTTACAATACGGGCCGAACAGGCCAAATTGATTACATTACAAAAGCGGAAGCGACAACGGAAGCAAGAGGGGTGAGAGCTCATCTCTCCACAGGCAAGCGACTGGGGAAACCCGTGTGCGACCGATATTAACCATGGCTTGGGTAATATTGGATGCACGCAAGTATCGACGGAGTCAACTGGACTGAGGCGAGACTAAAACATCTAAAGACTACACTACGCTTCATTATCTCCTGGGCCTCCAACTTCTGGATCCTCGTAATAGTCGTAATCTCCAGGAGTTCCTGCTCCTGAGGGTTTTGGGGGAGAGAGCGAGGATGAGCACAACTTCCGTGCTCGCGAGCCAATACACAATGCAATAATATACATGCAAGGCTTAACAAGGATGGCTCGGGTTCTTTTATTTGCTAAAGCAATATTTTCAATTATCATAAATACAAAGTCCTATTACTTAGCATTTTTAATAAATTGCATTTTTGTTAAATAGAGTAATTGTGCAATAATTTATAACAGCAGAGGTTCCCTCCGTTGGAACTCTACCTTATGCTTACTTTGATTGGGTCCGTCCCATTACCAACACCACGAGTTCAAGCACTCAGCAAAATCCAATCTCAGGCTAGGTGAGCCCACCACATTTTCATCCCAACCACAAAGTTTTTGAAATAGAACTAACTCGAGTAAAGATTCCCATGTCCGCCTTTGACCGTAGGCGCTACTGCTTAAAACAGCTTTAGACTCTGCAGAGGTTGTACACTTTACCCACAAGATATAGTCATACTCGTTACCCCACATGATTCCTTAGTCATGTAGTTGAGCGACCGCCACAAGAACCTTTCAAAATATCTCGCTTCCGTCATCTCACCTATATGGGGTTACGCCCATATGTTGGTGCGAGGATGTCACCCTCTACATCTTTGTCAGAAGGCACTTCACCATCGGTGTCCCATTCAAACGTGATCAAGCTCACACTTGCACCCTTTCTTGTTCCTTCCGTGAGACCGACTTTCAAGGTTCAATAAATCTACTAAGCCAAGTTGCGCTTTGCGACTTGTGGTTGTACTTGTTTTACACGGAGGTCATGACAAGATTAAGTCCTTAGGGTTGTCTAGACGGATCATTTCACACATCAATATTCTTTGGGCTGCATTAGCACCCATCAACATACTCTTCATCACACAAATCCCCCAGACAAGAATAAAGAATATTAGGGTTTTGAGGAGTAAAACCAAATCACCACATTTATCTCATCATGGACCACCAATGACCGCCAAATCATTTTTGTGTTTAAAGAGATGATGATTGGAACATTTTAATGTCCCAGATTTAAGCAAGACTAGCATGTCGCTTAAGTACAACCTATAGCTAGTATTACCACATAGTTACTAGGGTGACAAAGATTAAGGGATTCGAATTGTCAAGGGTGGCGTAATAATTAATTAATCATCAAATGGGTATTAACTACCTTAAGCTTTAACATACATTTGATTAAAGAATTAAAGCATGCAATTTGCTATTTTAAAAGAATATAATTTGCATAAAATGTAGGCTCAAGATGATCAAAGTATTGACTCGCCTGGGATATAAGTAAGAGGATCTTGATAATATTGGACTTGATCAACTTGGGGATCTCCGGCGTCTTCAAAACCTAGTCGGACGAACGTACCGGAAAAAGGCACAGACAAGCAAAACGAGCAATTAAATACAAATGAACAACAAATGAACTCCAAATTGAACAAGACCTATGCCATTAGCAAGATCTTGATTTTACAAATTTTTAGAAATTTAATTCATAATTTTTGGAGCTAAAATGAGGGAGATATTAATTTTTAAAACCTCACTTTTGAATTAAATTAGAAAAAGGAAAATCAAATAAAAAGAAAAAGGGGAAGTGGCCCACGGCAAAGAATCGCCCACCCACTGGGCAGGGCACGGCCAAGGGCGCGGCGCACCTGTATGGGAGGAGGCGCGCCCAAAAGGGGCTGCCCAAGAAGAGAACAGTGGCGGCTCGGCTACCAAGAAAAGGAAGGGAGGGAAGCGGCGGCGCGGGGGGAAGAGAAGGCGGCGACGGGGGCGCGCGCGGTGCGCGCGGAGGAGGAGGAGGAGAGGGGCTCGAGTGACACCCGGGAAGCGGCGGCGCACGCGCGGGGAAGAGGAGGGGATGGCGACGACGATGGCGACAACGAGGAAGTGGGTGGCGGCGGAGCTCACCCTCTTCTTTCTTCTCTCTTCTTCCTCGGCCTTCTTCTTGCTCTGTGAATGAAAGGGGGAAGGAGGAGAGGAAGGGGGCTCGGGCTTTAAAGCCGAAGAGGGGAGGAGCAGGGAGGCTCGGGAGAGGGGACCCCGGGCGAGCGTGCGGCGATGGTGATGATGACGCTCGGGCGTGCGCGGGTGAGGCGGCACAACGGGCACGAGGTGGAAGAGGAGGTGGCGTGTGCGCGGCGAAGTCGCAGCACGCGAGGGGGCGGCGGGGTTGACAGAAGAAGGGGGGTCCGGCGGGATTGAAGAAAAGGGGGGGAGGGTTGACCCGGGAAGAAGGAGAAAAGGGGGCGTTACATCACACTAACATATCTATACTGCACTTGAAACATGTCACGATGCACTGACTCACTGTGAAAACCAAAGTGGATGTACTAAATCAAAGTGTTAGCCATAGTGCTATAAATCTACTTAGCACTCTGTGTGAAATTTTAGTTTATGGAACATATACACTGGCATAAAGATCTTGAAAGAACTTTCACTAATCATTTACTTCTTGTCATGGTCACCATTTCATTGGAATTACTAATAATTGGAATTTCCTAGGCAGCACCCAGTCAGGTTGAACAAATCCAAAATGAAGATACTAATCCTCAAACACACTATCTATTTGAATATAATATGCTGTTAGTAATGCAACATATTATATGATCAAATGCTTCTTGAATATGTTTACCAACATTTCGGATTCTTGGTCTCTGCACCCACATTTTCCTCCAAGAAGAGTCATACAATGATTGCACCATCCTGTAGTTAGCCTCCATTCCAGTTCTCTTCATATGAAAAAGTCAAATGTTTGAGACAAACATCACGTATGGAAACCAAAATACCAAAGTAGATACGTATACGAACCTGCCAAGTTTTCAGATTAGCATTCCGCTACAAAGTAGGATTGCGTAAAGTGTATTTCCACTTGCGGCAGGCACATGCAGCCCTCCGTAAAGTATATGGGCTCATTCTTGCAAAGATCTGTTGAAAACAATGCCACAAAAAATTTAAGCAAAGCGATATGGCATTGATTACTGAGATCAAGGATGTTTAACTTCTTTTCACGCTGATGTCATGATAGAATGAGGTGCATAGAGTCATAGAGATACTTATCTACTTAGCCGGAAATACATTATAAATCAATAATGGATATTAGCTCATGTTCATGCTGATGACATGATACGCTGACGTACATAAAGGTATATCTACTGAGCAGGACATATATTATAGAACAGACATAAGGATTTAGCACAATATTTTTAGTTTATACATTAAAAAGATGAAAATAAATGTTCCGCAGTCCATATAATCATCACCCCGAAAAGCAGTTCATCAGGTAAGCAATGACGAATGAGCGCCGGATCAGGTCTACTGCTCAAACTGCTGAATGGTACTACAGGCTGAACTCTTATTCCATATAGTGCTGTTAGGGAAATCAGACACCAAAAGGAACAAAGCTCATTAATCCTCCATTGTGCTAAAGAAGCTAATGGCATCATTTGATCAATCAAAATGAGAAAAGAGGCAGACAACCACAGCAATTCAAGTGTTAGCTTCATGATGTACTTACTCAGCCAGGGTCTATCTGTTGCAATATATCTCATGCCTCTTAAATGATCAAATGAGTTAAACTCTAGCCAAATATCAACGGAGAGATCTGCACAAGAAGACATCATCATATCACATAAGTGTCCCAAATTGAGAGCTGAGGACAGATCCAAAATTCTGCAACAGAAATAAAGAGCTGGTGTACAAGGAGAAAGAACCCAAACCCAGCAGCATGTAGAAGAAGCATATATTCACTCACTCAAAGTCATGCTCAACTACTAAATAAACAGCTATCCAGCTGATCGAAGTGTGTCATATTATGTCTCTTGGAAGGCCTACATCGCCGATGATACCGGTGGAAAAATGTTGTTCATCTTGTGTGTCCCTAAAAAAAAAAGGAACCATTTGATGTGCAAAACAGAGGTTTCAACAGCAGGAGCTCTACATATTTGTACATGTTCTATTCTGGTAATGCAATAAAAGCATCAGTAGGCCAGAGCATAGTTGTGGTGACTCGCAGTTCAGGTCTCAAGCCTGTACTTTTACTATTCTCAATCTCATGTTAAATCATGATTATTCAGCAATCAACTGATCAATTATTTTGATGCACATATGCTGACCAATGCACGAAAACCATATTGCATTATTTGGAATTTTTTATTTAATCCTTTTTTAATAATATTTTAAAGTTAACTATCGTTAACTTTATTTTCAATTCTAACCCCTTTAGTCACACCATAACTCACAGCGTGGTCAATCCATTATGTCATGTCACTTTTCTCGACGTGGCCAAACCTGCCACACAAGCCGTTGTACGCATACCGTGCCAGTGTGGAGAGCATGTGTGGCCTAGTCCTTGTCATTATCACGTCAATACTTATGGCGTGACAAGCCCGCGATGAGCCACCCCTAGTTCTAGGGCTAAGTCCTGCCACGCCGCCACTCGTGACGTGACAGTACTAAGCTGTCATATCATGGTCATTGACATGACGTAACCGTTCTACCACGTCAGTGCTTGGACAATTCTAGAGACGTTGCAAGTCCTGCCCCTGGTTCTGGGGCTAAGTTCTGCCACGTCGCCACCTGTGACTTGACAATACTAAGCTGTCACACCATGGTCACTAGCGTGGCATAACCGTGCCGCCACACCAGTGCTTGGACAATTCTAGAGGCGTTGCAATCCCTGCCCCTGGTTCTGTGGTCAAGTCCTGCCACACCACCACCCGTGGCTTGATAGTACTAAGCTGTCATGCCATAGTCACTGGTGGCTAACCTAGTAGTTTTTTTTTAAAAAATCATTCATTCATATATTCACTCAATCATTCACTTCTACATTCAATCATTCATTCATTCACTCACTCGTACATTCAATCATGCATCCATTCATCTAGTTATTCATCCATTCATCCTTTTATTTATCTTCATTGAATAGACAGATTATGAGTGTGTGAGATTACTGCATGCTGTAGAAACACTAGTCAGAGCGTATGAATAAAAATCGACAAACATTGCATGATACGGGGTCGCCCGATCTTCTCGACGTAGGATCAAGATACTCACGTATAGCCTCTCGAATCGTAGTGATCCTCTGTTACCAATACAAGAATGAACACTCTTTAATTTGCGAGAACACACGCGCCGGACTTCACGACCACCAAGCGAAGCTCTATCGTGCTCTCAATTCCTAGTGGAAAGGTTGAACGATCTTGATTAGCAAAAACTCTCAATTTTCCTTATTGATGCCATCGGCCATCAAGAAGAATACAAACAATCTGTTTTTTAATCTCATAATATCTGGTGTCTTCGCATTGCCATGTGCTCGCTGTTTTAACAGATGGCAAGAGCTAGCTATTTTTGCAAACAAGCAAGTGCTAACGGCTGATCGCCAGGGTCATTTCTTTCCTATTCCTTGCCAACTACTAATAAAAAGAAACATGCCTAATTTGTTACTACCAAACGCATTGATTCGGTCCAGTGCTGATTTGGTCCAGTGCATGGCGCAGTATAATTGCGTATTTTGACTGTTTGGATCCTCACTATTTAGTGGGTCTTCTGACGGGTGGGTCCACTAAATCGTGAGGAATTCGTAGCAGAGCTAGTCGTAGAAAGACTTACGACCAGACGTAGTCGTAACGATTATACCATAGTCGTAGAAGAACTTACGACTAGGGGGTAGTCGTAACGATTATACCATAGTCGTAGAAGAACTTACGACTAAGGGGTAGTCGTAGAGTAACCTACGACTTTCTGACTCATTCTTCTCTTATAATATTCAAGGGGTATGCTTTGTAACGTTATATTTCCTGATTAATAAATGAGGATTATTTAGATCCTCGTCAAGTGGAGCTTGGTACGGAGGTGTATATCCTAACAATCTAAAATTCTTGATGTTGTAAAACTAAGTAACAATCCAAGTTAGAATATTTTGCCTAAGTGCTGATCCAAAAGGTTTAAGTGAAGTATATGAACGCACACGCAAAGATCAATGTGACTCAATGCAAACAAAGGAATGAGCTAGTGAGATGCAATCAGAAATTAAGAAAAAAATAGCTCGTTTTGCACCAAGTACTAGGAGAGATGCTAGCCAATTGCAATAATATAAAATGTAAAGGCACAAGATTACTCAAAGAACTTAAATACACAATCTGAATTTATGGACTAAGGTTAACTCACCCAAATTCAGCTAATGCTTGCTTTTTTTTCTTTTAATATGCTCACGCCGTGGCTCTCTTTTTTTTCTTTTTTTTTTTAACGGCTGCCTTTTTGTTTTCTTTCTTTCTTTTTTTACTCAAAGGCCGAACCAGGGTCTCGTTGTCCCTTGAATTTGCACTAGTCACAAATATTCAGCAAGGTGTAAAATACTCAAGAGCAGCCCTAGATGCAATATTCAAAAGCTAGTCTCAAAGATGAAGAAAATAGATGTAAGTGAAGCTCAAGCAGCAACAATGTATTCGGCTGGTTCAAATTTGGCCAAGTATCAACACTAGAAACCGAAGGAAACGTTCTGCACTGTGGATGGAACCGAACATATACTCTCCCAACAGAATTCGGAACCGCAAGATACGGCCAGGTAACAATATAGTTGTTCGGTTGGACAAAGGTAAACTTGGTTTTCAATCTTATGCACATGTAATGCGGTTCTACTACCAGCACGTCTGTTGATCAGATGGAACAAGGAAACTTGGATTCCAACTCAAGCACATGGACTTCAGTTTGAGACAGCACCGACCCAAAGAAGCCTTTCGGCCAGCAACTAGAAAACGCATGGCTTCACAACGTGACAAGGCTGTGCAAACCGAACCAGCCTTGTCATCACGTCTGGAACCTAGCCGAAATTGTGTTGGACAGCAGGTTCTGATGGAGACAAAGTAATTGCAATTTACTTTGGGATGCTACTTGAGAAGGATTCAACTAGCAATTTTTTTTTAAAAAAGTTTGCGTGGACACATCGATTAGGCTACGCAAAGAAACACGACGATCAGCACTTAAACAAAAATTCTAATGGACGAAAACTTAACAAAACTCACGAGAAATAACAGATTAAAACTAGGGTTTGGAATTTTTGTGTTGTAATTTTTGGTTTATGGACTTTAGGTATTAAGAACAGCAAATAAAATCATTCTACTCTAGGGATAAGTAATCCTACCGAGTCAACCGCGCTCTGATACCAAGATGATATAGGGTCACCTGATCTTCTCGACGTAGGATCAAGATACTCACGTGTAACCTCTCGAATCGTAGTGATCCTCCATTGCCAATGCAAGAACGAACACTTTTTAATTCGCGAGAACACATGCGCCGGACATCACGACTACCAAGCGAAGCCCTATCGCGCTTCCAATTCCCAGCGGAAAGGTTGAACAATCTCGATTAGCAAAAACTTTCAATTTTCCCCATTGATGCCATCGGCCATCAAGAAGAACACAAACAATCTGTTTTTTTATTCTCATAGTATCTGTTGTCTTTGCTCGCTGTTTTAACAGATGCCAAGAGCTAGCTATTTTTGCAAACAAGCAAGTGCTAACGGCTGATCGCCAGGGTCATTTCTTTCCTATTCCTTGCCAACTACTACTAAAAAGAAACATGCCTAATTTGTTACTACCAAACGCATTGATTCGGTCCAGTGCTGATTTGGTCCAGTGCATGGCGGCATGGCGCAGTCCATTGCCCATCACGTAGGATTTTCCATGTAATTTGGTAAAAGCCAAAGCTTCCTTGACGTACTTTCTTGCATGCAAAAAGTCTTCTTCCTGTTATTTCCTCGTGGTCAGCATTTAATCCACGCACTTGTATCCTCAAGCGTTTTAGCAACATCCGGAATTTTCCTTGACTTGCGCCAACTGAAATTCTTCTATTGTTGAATCTTCAAACCTGAGTACAATCAAAATACTATTTTTAGGTAGTATAAAATTCTCGTTAAAATTAATGACATAGTCATTAAGAAGCAAGTTCACCTGATCTTTTAGTTTCTTGGCGCGCGCTCTTGTAATTGGTTTAGCCAGCACCTCGATACATATATCTTGAGCATTAGGTGGAGGAGAAGAAAGTGTCGTAGAGATGCCCGCATCATTGCATACTGTAACTAACCTAACATTTGGTACATTGCACGAGAACTCTAGACATGAAAATCAACGGACAAACAATGCATATGTGGGAGATTTGTCCTAGAGGTGATAATGAAGATGATTGTATCACATCTATCTTTATGATTTACAGAATATGTTCTTTGGATGAATTATCATTTATAAATATTAACAAGTATGTGACTTGTTGGTGAAGTTTTTTTTATAGTTACATGATGTTATTCTAAAACTATCTCTAGTCGGATGCCAATGGTCGGAACACTATTGGGTATTGGCTTATCGACCAACACATATATCGATTGCTGACCATGTTTCATCGGTCATAGATTTGGGGATATTGAATAAATAATATAAGCACATGTTAGAGAACATGATGTTGGATTGACCTACCTTGAGACACTATTGAGATTGTTATACTTTTATGTGTCATCCGTTGGTCTCAAGTAATGATAATGTATAATCCTTAGATTTGAGATCAGCATGATTTTCTACATGTGTAATAATACATTTAGAGATTGTCAAATGCTACTCCATAACTATGTAGTTATAAATATAGCTTTCGGATATGCTATAAAACATGCGGAGATATGTGATTGGTCGGATGTAGGATTTGGGCCTCCTAACATAACATGAGGGATATATTTGGGCTTCTCGATGTGGTCGGATAAAAAAAGTACACAACCATGCCACTGATGGTTGAAGAGTTTGTCGCACAAAGCTATCTATCACTAGATCGAGAAAGTATTGAATAATCCATGGATGACATATATCTCATCTGGAATTCAACCAGATATCATGGGGCAAAAGGAGAATAAGCAAGTAGGCTGTTCAATCTGACCAGATACGAACTAGTCATATGAAGATATTGACTGATCGTGAGCTCGTCGTACATGATAACTAACAGGTCGGCGAATTGGTCATGAGGTGTTACGAACTGGTCGTATAGAGATACGAACTGATCGTAAGTGATAAGGACATGGTCGCAGATCATATTGCATAAGGTTTGTCTGATATAATATTTATATATATTTGAGAGCCGTTATATCCTGCTAGGAACCGCTAGCGATTTATGGTCGGAAAAGAGTTACCAAGTCACAGCCAATTACGCTTGAACCTACAGGGTCACACACTTAACAGGTTGGAACAAACCAGTTTAGATAGGATCTATTATGAACTCTTTATAAGGGGGTGCATGTGGTTGATAGGACGTAAGAGTTACACCACTGAAACCCTAGCCGCCATCTCTCTCCGAAGGCTCTACCATGCACATTGGTGCTAGCACACCAACGTACGGCGTTCGATTTCTGGACGTGTGGATACCGTAGATGCGTTGATACGATTACTGCTACACTAATCGAGGACGATCCGCAACCTATGCAAGAAACATGATAGGTTGTTGGAGGAGACGATCGGTGTCAAGAACGTTGGATGATCGACTATGACCACTACATCGATGCACTCAACGTTTAATTAGGCTGCTTCAACTCTTTTTCTGCTGCACTGCGTGTCTAGTGGTAATAATCTATGATCTCTTACTTGTATGATATTCTGATTTACGTGATAGAAATTGTGAATTATGAGCGTGTAGTCTATCCGTATCCGTACAACATCACTGATTCCTATTCTCTGTAGACATCCATTGAATGAAACTGGAAATAACAAAACCAACATGTGGAAGGTAACATCATTCGTGCAAGCATTCTTAATTTCCAATGCATGAGCAAACCGTAATTAAATGTGGTCCATGATTCTTTTGGCATATACTTCCTTTGTTGTCCTTTACTCGTCATTTTAGAATTTGTGCATCGAACCTTTTAAATTTTTCTTTCAAATTATAGGTAGTGATTTTTTTTTTGAAGAATAAATTATAGGTAGTGATACTTGCCTCTTTTTAGTTTCTTTCAAATTAAATATTTCTAAACCAACTAACCCTTTAAAATTATATTCCACCAAATTAAACCATAACGTGCACATTAATTCTATGGCATAATTGATTAGAAATCGCCCTTGTTACTCCAAATATCCAATGCACAAGCAAAATGTACGTGTATATATATAGCCAGGTAGCTACGATCGAGGAGGGTTGCAAGAGACATGCAGATTGCAGAACATCTTCTGCTAGCTTTAGTAGTGAGAGAAATTTGAGTAACTCGTGATGACTGTGATTCTTTTCAGAACGAAAAGATTGTTTAGTTAAGTAACTGTTAAAACAGCCATGAAAATTATTGAGGTGATGTACTGGTGTTGATGTACAGCCATGAAAGACTCAACAGGATTGGCTAATAGGGAAAACGAACAACTGCATGCTTGTAATGTTGCAGCAGAGTAGAAGACCAACAAAAAGAAAAGGCGCAGTCAATAATCGATCGATCTAATCCATCATCAATCAGCTAACGAGAGATCTCTCGCCAACTCCTGGATGCGTACACAACAAACATCAGCATGTTACTACGTTTACGCTTCAACATTGCTAGTAACGAGTATACTAATATTTTCGAGTTAGCAAATGCAGATTGCAGACGAGCACGAGTACTACCTATTCCCTCACGATTGATTCCTCTGTCCAAGACCAAGAAGACACGAGTACAACAAATCAATTAATCCAACCCATCAGTTGAGGATTTCTCATCACCGCCTGCATGCACGGCAACAACGACGGAATTGTACGTTTGCAATTGAATTCAAGTTTTTGAAATGCTCCAATCTACTACGGCTTGTATCATGCCCCCAAATAGAGCAGAGACGTCAGATGCTTTACCTCGGCAGCTGCACGTACGCGGGCCATGGCTGTTAGGCCTAGCTACCACAACAATTGGCCTTCTTTCTCTAACCCATCATCAGCTTGGAGATGTGCTCCTGCGTATAACACGACACAACAATCTATATATTACGCTTGTGCTTCAGATGCTTGGAGATGTGCTCCTGCGTATAACACGACACAACAATCTATATATTACGCTTGTTCTTCAGATGCTTGGAGATCCGCTCCTGCGTATAACACGACACAACAATCTATATATTACGCTTATTCTTCACCGATGTTAATCATTAGCCGACGACGATTAATGACGGAGGAGGCAGAGAAGAGCAGATCGATGGCGAAACAGGGCAGAGATTGCAACAGAATTACTAATGTCTAGATGATTCTCCTCAGATACTACTAGCTCGCAATGGCTGTTTATTGCTTCCTTTCCCTAGACAAAGCACGATTAGGCTTGATGTCCGTGTCTTCGGTTATCAACTTTGCTTTCCCTTTGTATAGTACAGCACATCATTCCGTTGCTCTTCTTTTTAAAACTTAAAAGGACAAGGTAAGTTTTGATGCTTCTTTTCCTCTTTTCTCAGAGATGATCCTTGGCGTGTACAACGTATTCAATTGCTACGGTTAAAGATAACCATGATCTGATAAAGAAAATGGATTTGATGGCGTCCCTGTTACTTTTCCTTTTTCCTAGTCTGTAGCAACGATGGTTACTTCTTGCCCTCCATCTTTGTTGGTGCTAAAGAAAAGATTATGGCTGTCCTGTACGACAAAGATCAAAGAGCATCTTTCCACGGGAAGAACTTGATTGTTTCCGTCAGTCGCTATCGTAGTCAGTATCTGGCCCTTGTACCTCCCAGTCAGGAATGTGCCATCGATGCACAAGATTGGACGGCAGCGCCGGAATGCATTGATGTATGGACCAAAGACGAAGAATGCTCGCTGTAGTACTCTCTTATTATGCCACTTCAGATGCGTGGCGTCTTGAATGTCGATATGAGTTCCTGGATTCCTGTCTTGTATGACTCGGAGTTGACCAGGAAGGTTGTGGTAGGAATCCTCGAACGTGCCGAACCTTGATTCCAAAGCCTTCTGTTTTGCCCTCCAAACCTTTGTATAGCTGATAGTGTACTGGAACCTTGCCTCAATGGCCCGAATGATGGATCGTGGCTCAAAATCTAGGTTATCCACAATCTCACTGTACATGAGATTAGCGATGAAGCCTGATGATAGGTTCCGGTGGGACTACACTGACTCAGCGATGACGCATGTGTGAGGCACTACTATGGAGCACTTCCAGTAGGTGTCCCACTTGGGCTGAAATGCGTGCACGCGCCAAGGGCATCCCGCTATGCCGCACCTCACGTCGTAGCATCTTGGGGGTAGACTTGACGACGGTGAATGTGCGCCGCACCGACAATGCCCAGAATTTGACCGCATCCTGCACGACCTCTTTGCATTTGTACATAGCTCCTAGTCTGACCTCGCTCTGCTCGTACTCCCACGGTACACGGGAGGCTTCGTTGACAATAAGGTTCTCGAACCGGTATGTATTCCACTCGGATGGAACCGCCTGCTGGTCCGCATCATCATCGTCATCGGAACCTTCATCTTCAGACAATGCCATGTAGTCCTGGTCTTCGAGATCCATCCTTTGCACTAGGTCTTCCAGCTCCTCCCCCTCGTCAGCAAGCCCACTAGCTTGTCTCACCGAAGGAGGTACTTCCGCATAGTCTTCATCGACGGCATTAGCAACCCCTTGTCCTTCAGCCATTGTGTGCGCCGCGCTGGAGTCACCGATTTCTTCCTCGGTGTCACCAACTCCTACTTGTTCAGATGCGGATGCGGATGCTGGAGTGGGTTTGGCATAAGCCTGGACCAGAAGGACCAATTTTCATCCCCTCTCCCTCGCCATGCGTACATACGACCGCCATGAATTTGTTCCCTTTAGTTGCACTAACTCCCAATATGTGGGATGTCCTGCCCGGGGGGCAAGGCAACTCAATATCAGGTCGTACACATCACGGTCCACTTGGAACGTGTGGAACAACCACCGCATCACAGCGCCGAATGTACGCTGCTCAGGTCTTGGTAGGGGCACGTCTGTTGACTGAAAATAACTCAAATCAATTCCCTCGGGACCCTCCATAATAGTCCTTCGCCCATAGTAAATTTTGAAATTGGCGACATCAGACATATTTGACGCATTGTAGTGTCAAGAACATTTACACGATGAACCGACTGCATATCTAGAACTAAATAGCCCAACAAAAAGTATGTAAAACAGACTTCGCTACGTAACCGTACATTACCTGAGAGGTGGGCAAAAAGACGAACAGCGCTTCGCTAGATTTTCTCCTCCTCTCTCCTGTGGCCTCTCTCTTGTGGCCTTCTTTTTTTTCTGAATAAAACTGAGTGCTGTGTGGAATTTTGAGGGTTCTGAGAGGGTTTTATAGGGGTGAGAGCTTCTCTGTAACATCCCAAAGTGCTGTTACCAAAATAAAATAAATAAAATTATTATTTTACTGGTTTTTCTGAGAATTTGCCAGAGTTTGATTGCTTTATTTGAATTTCTGAAGTTTTCAAAGTCAAAATTTAAAGTTTATTTGAAGTTCTTGAAGCTTGATTTGAAAAATAAAATTTAAATTAATTTCTAGAATTTTCTGAGGTTTTTAAAAGCTTTTTCCTAAGTAATTTAAAGCCAAAATAATTTATTTGCAAAAACTATAGCCAACTTTAAGTTGGAAATATTTTAATTAAGTCCAAAATACCTCTAGGAATTTCTGTGAATTATTCTAGAATTTTTGGATTTAATTTGCTATTTTCTAAAATCCTTTCTAATTATCTGGAATAGTTAAATTATTAAATCAATTAAAAACAGAAAATCCCTTTTGGGCCGAATCTAACCCGGCCCATCTCCCTCTCGCGCACGCGCCGGCCCAAGCCAGCCCGCTCCACCCCGCACCGCCCTCTCTCTCTCCCCCACCGCTCGATCCCCATCGGACGGCTAGGAAAACCCCACGCCACCACCTTCTCCGTAGCCTCGGATCGGCATCCAACGGCCCTGCGCCATCTTCTCCCCCGCGCCTTCTTCCTCCTCCAGCCGCACCCGCCGCCATTTCCGAGCCGCGGAGCTCAAATACCGTCGCATTCTCCTCCTCCCCTCCACGCGGCTTCGTGCGCATTAAAAACCGCACATCACGCCGCCTCCCTCTCCGGCCATTACCCCCTCAATCACGCGCACGGTCGCCGGATCGCGCCATTGCCGCCGTGACGTCCCCGCGCGTGATCTCCTCGCTCCGGTCCCCTCCGACCCCTATAAAGAGCGCAGCGGGACCGCCTCCGCCGCTCATCACCGCGACACCACCCACTCCTTCCCTCCCACATCCGTTTGGCCGGATTTCTCAAGGTTTCACCGATGGCCGCCACCTCTTCCTCCACCTCTAGCGCCGCCGTCGTCGACTCCCCGGCCACACCGACCCCGCCAATAGCATCGCAGCATCTCCGCCGACCCCGTGCGCACCTTCCCGTCACCGGAGCTCCACCGGAGCACCGCCGCCGCCACAAGCCGCATCGCGCCGCCGCTTAACCTCGTCGCCGGCGATCCTCCGCCGCGCATTCGTGCAACCCCGGTGAGCATCGTGACCCCCACACTCCACTCTCTCGTTTGGTACCCTCGCCGGTCGCTGCCGTGTCTCCAAACGCCGGCGAGCTCACTGCCGAGCCGTCGCCGGCCCCGTGCCTACATGGCACTGCCGCGTGGCTGCCACCTCGGCGCCACCTCATCATCCCGCGCCATGTCAGCGCTGCGTGGCGCCACGTCACAGCCCACGTGGCAAGTCCACCGCATCGCCTAGCCCTCGGCTCGGTGGAATCGGTCCACCGTGGGCCGAGTCAATGACGTGGGGGACCCACCTGTCAGTGAAATGAATTATTTTCCTTTAGGAAAATAATTCGGCCGAAAATCATTTTCCACTCGCTGACGTCAGCATGCGCAATAAACCGAATTTCCTTTAGAAAAATAATTCGAAAAATTCAATAAAATCTGATTTTAGGGTTTATTTAGATTTAGAACTTTCCGGGGTTCGTTCTCCCTCATACGAACTCCGATTTCGTCGATTCAAATTCCTAAATTCATATAAATTCAAGATCTAGCCAACCAAACCAAAATTATTTAATTTTGAGCTCATTTGGCCAGTTTTTCCTTTAAACCCTAATTCATTATTCCATGTAATTCCAAACTTCTAAAATTCATATCTTTTGCATCCAAACTCCGATTTGGGTGGTTCAAGTTGCAAAATCTTTATAAAATTATAATCTAGCTATTTAATCCAAAATTATTTGATTTGGAGTTCTTTTGAGTTGTTATTTGAATTTAGTTTGAATTTGGCTTCTTTTCACGATTAGATTTCGACGACTTCGGAGAATCAGATTTCGACGCCGTTTGAAGAGCAACATAAGAGGATTGATTTTGACTGTATGATCATCGTGATCGTACACTTGGACTACCTGAAGATAGTACTTGTGAGTACTAGGTGACCTGTTAAGAAAAACAACGTCACCTCAACACCAGACGTTCTGTTAAGGTGATCTGTTAAGAAAAACAACGTCACCTCATCAAGCAAGGCAAGTTATACCCTTGATCATATTGATCCCATTATTTTAACTATTTATATTTCATTTTAAAATTATCACTACATGCCTATGTTTATGCAATTATTTTAATTCCCTGTTTTAATTGCCTAGTTAATCCAATTCTCCTTGTATGGCCAATTTGAATATTGTACGAGAATACCTTGTCACCAGTAGGTAAAATGACATTAAAATTAGCCTTATGCTTAGCCAATGCTTAGATCAAATCTTGTATTTGGGAAAGGTTAGCCAAATCTTTCAAATTTGATTTAAACTGGTTCTATGGTATTGTTTTACCATAGAAGGTTTATAAATGCTTTTACCTGGAAAATAAAATGAAAATGGGTTTGGACTTGGGCATAATGGATGTTTGGTGGGTGCATGTTCCCGCAGGCTCAATCGGGTATGGTTGAGGCCCATGGGGTTTGTTGGAAAGTTGCCCAAGTCGATTAAGGACCGGTCTTGAGCGCATGATGCTATGCCTTATCGTACCACCACATGTCCGTGTGGGCGGAACTCGCCAACTAATTTGCAATGTTTCAACGTGGTGCGTTCCTATAGATGCAATGGGTAGTCATGTTACGACTTATGTTAGACCCACCTAGCGCAAGAGGGCTGAACCTGAGGTCTTTATTCCAAAGGGGGTGGCGAAACCTTAGCGAGGGTAACCGCGGTGGAATGGCGCATTGTAAAGGCCTCGTGATAATCACTTAGTCGCACACCTTCGAGTGTGTCGACGGACATTAAAAGTTGATTATCTCTTGTGGGTAAAGCTGTACAACCTCTGCAGTGTAAAACTATTCGAATAGCCGTGTCACGATTCTGGACATGCTAGCGTAACTACTCAAAGTTAGACTTTGGTTTTGTTTGAAAATAAACTTCTTCAAAACTGGTTTATCTAGATGGGAATTTGGGCAGAAAGCCATGTGATAGAAGGTATCCTTCACCATTCATGTGTGAATGTTATCTGACTATAAAATTGAGAATTTTATGAATTTTAGTTATAAAATAACTGCTTTGGAACTTAGTACCAGTATTTAAATGAAATGCTGCTTTATGCAAATAAACCAATAAGCCATCCTTTGTTACATCCATATATGCATGTCATTCTATTACTTGACGGGTGTAACTTGCGAGCACGGTAGTTGTGCTCATACTTGCTTTATGCAAAATAAATTTCAGAGGAGAAGGACTTTGCTACCGTGTGGATCTCGACGACTAGGCCGCTACCCGATCGATTGCTGTGGCGGTGCTCGGACTCTACTACTTCTTCGTCTTCCGTTGTGTTCTTTATTGTTGGCTTGTGCCTCTTTTTAATAAACTCTGTTGATTATTAATAAAGTTGTGATATGAATTTGTTACCATATTTGTTTACTGTGTGAACTAGCGACTGATCATGGGACTAGTTCAGAAATGCACAGAGGATCTGGGATGGTAATCCCGGGTTCTGACATTCTCGCCAGTTGAAACGGCGATAGCTTCCCGTCGCTAGTTCAACTGACGATAGCTTCCTGCCGCCAGTTCTACTAGCGACAGGGATCTCAACCGGCGACAAGGGGTTCAACTGGCGACAGGGATTTATTTTTGTAATTTACAATATGTCTTGTATTGTTGTACTAAGGAGAATTTTGTAAGATTTTTTCCAGGACGACTGAGGTATTAATGATTCGTAAGTACGAAGGCAGATGATATTACAATTCTTCTGGGATTTCATGCACAACTCCCTTGTATAACTTCCGGGAAATGACGCAACGATAAGAACACGACTTTTCATCAGAGAAATGGGTTACATGGCACGCAGGACAACGAACCGAGAATAGTACACGCATGCGTTTAGGGAATTGGAAATACACGGGATATGTGGACGAATAGGGTAGAACTACTGAGTGAAACATGGCCACTTGCCCTTGCGGCCCAGCTCGGCGTTGTACTCCTCGCCTTGCACCTTAGCTCTCGCCACGATGGCCCTCTTCCGCTCCCTCTCAGCCTCCTATCGCCTCGCATGCTCACGCTCCTGCTCCTCGCGCTGCCTATCCCACCTACCTTGCTTGGCCTGCTCAGCTTTCAACTCTTTAAGGCGCCTTTCACGGGTCTCGATGTCTTCCCTGGCCCAGCTCTTGCGTCTCAGTAACCACCACATGTAATAGGGGTAGATCTTGTCGTCGATCCACTGGCGGAAGTCGCATAGGGGTGGCGGAGACTGCGATGGGTATAGAGAGTTTGTTATGCTGTTTCGGGAAGAAAAAAAGCATTGTACCTCTATCATTACCGGCTGCCTGTCCGTGTAGCCCACGATGTAGTTTGGATAGCACCAATAGCGCTGGCCAATGCTCCACTCATCGGTTGATTTGACACACTTGCAGGCGTCTCGACACCAGCATAGGGGTGGCGCCACCCCTATTGGGGGCCCTTCTAGAGGGCATTCTGCGGGCATAGGTGGGGGGTTGTGGCTCGATCCAGACTCATTGGGCGTACTACGAGGCAGCTCCCTCAGATCCACCAGTTCCAAAAAAGTTTGGTGTGTGAAAGGCTGCTGACTAGTGGCATGATAGCGAGCGGTGGTCTCGTGGGGAGACACCCAGTCCTTCAAAAGCTTGCAGATTTTCTCCCATTCCTTCTCCTTGTCCATGTTTTCTACTTGGTGGTGCTGCTATGGAAATATTGGATGAGTTGCGCTGTATTTATAGCTACAGCGGATGGAGCCGTAGCCGGGGCTCTCGTCTTGATAAAACGTGCCTCGTCGAGTCACGTCCTCAGAAAAAGCAGGGCTCCTCGGGTCACATCGGGCAGAAAAGTTAGGTCATTTGGTCATGTCCTCAGAAAAAGCTGGGCTCCTCTGGTCACATCGGGCAGAAAAGCTAGGTCGTTTGTGATGAGGACATCAACCCTTCGGATACGGCCGCTACTCCACCTCTAACCGGGCTACCCGACTGCCATCGATTTGGCTACGTCAAACGCTACTTCAACGTGCCGATGAATACACTTCACTTATATCTGGTGCTGCGCCACCTCATATTGGGCCGAGGGTCTTGTATTTGTATCATTTGTTTGGCCCAAAGAGCAGCCACCATTCTAGGTTATTTGGGCTGGCCACCTCGGCCTATTTGGGCCGGACGCCTCCACCTGGGCCGGACGCACTGTTCATGGCACTGTTTACATGAATAGTAACTCATGAATAGTACTGCATTGCTAGCGCTTAGACATTTGTGGCTCCCTCTTCCCTATATAAGGAGGCCGCACCCCTTTAGTTTTACTTGGATTTTGTTTAGTTAAAAGTTAGCCTTGTTGCAACTTCGTGTATTGGCTTGTGTCGACTAGACCAACCATAATACCGCTTCAAAATCCCAACTCAATTCAATATTTCAATTCCTATTTGCAATTTCAGATTGCTTTATCTTTTCTTGCGTGCTTCTTGGTGTATGCGGGAATCGACCTTCGTGGTCGAGTCATCCGGTATTCGTACGGTTGATAACGACTTGTCAATCAGCCTGATTGCGTGGTTTCGAGCCTTGCGTGTTCGTGAGCCGGATCGTGAGAGTTGAGCGACGACTCACAGAACTTATCGTTCTCATCAAAAGATCGGGCCAACAATCAGACCTTCGGGTTCATCAGTTTGGTCACGTCCTCAGAAAAAGCTGGCCTCCTCGGGTCACATCGGGCAGCAAAGTTAGGTCGTTTGGTCACGTCCTCAAAAAAAGTTGGGCTCCTCTGGTCACATCCGGCAGAAAAGCTAGGTCGTTTGGTCACGTCCTCAGAAAAAGCTGGCCTCCTCGGGTCACATCAGGCAGAAAAGTTAGGTCGTTTGGTCACATCCTCATAAAAAGTAGGGCTCCTCTGGTCACATCCGGCAGAAAAGCTAGGTCGTTTGGTCACATGCTCATAAAAAGCAGGGTTCCTCGTGTCACATTCGGCAGAAAAGGTAGGTCGTTTGGTCACGTCCTCGGAAAAAACTGGGCTCGTCTGGTTGCATTCGGTAGAAAAGCTAGGTCGTTTTGTCGCGTCCTCAGAAAAAACAGGCTCATGGTCGAAATATTGTGAAATCAAAACTCGAGAATACCATTAAAATATTTATTAGTGGTCACACAGAATAAAATTTACGTAACTACCATTACAAACAAATCAGTATCTAGTGGCGGCCTCTCTAGGGGCGCACCCCGCGTGTCGCCCCGGGCCTCCTCTGTCGCTAGCGTGAGTACGTCAGCGGGTCAGGCTGTCTGACTACCCGACCCGCGCGAGTAGTCTGCGGTGGTGTCGCCAGGGGCTGCTCCTGCGTCGGCTAGGTCACACTCGGTGCACCGTACAGTTGAGAAGCATCCACAGAGAACTGCGTGTCACGCGGGTCGCTGAAAAAGTCCTCGATGGGTGCCGATAGGTCTGCATCATCTGCCGACAATGCATCGTCCTCCCAAGCAGTTCCTGCAAAGAATTACGTTACAAATGTAATCATGCCGAAAAGAACATTACGCAAGCAAGGTGAACTTACCTGTTGGCCCGAAGATGTGCTCCGACGACGCTGCATACTCCTGGCCCGCGTACGGGTGGAGCTGAGGACCTGTAACAGAAGATCGTCGTTACTAACTTATGAGGTTCGAAATGCAGAAGCGATATGACCGTGTCGTACTCACCTCCGACATGTCCCGCGGTGCTCCACGCCGCGCCACGACGCGAGCCCAAGACGCCCGTAGCGGGAGGCGTGTCGAGCCACCTCGGCTGAGCCCTCGTCCTCGGATCGTCGGTCCACAGTCGGTCGGCGTCGGCGGCGCACACTCCCCGCCCGCACTGCATCGCCGCCTCGATCTGCGCCAGGGATCCTCTGGTCTCCTCCGGCGTGACGTGCTGCGCTGAGTCTACCAGCTCGATAATCTCCCGGTGAAGGTCCACCTGTAGAAGTAATCAACTAGTTGTATACCTAAGTATGTCAAATTAAATATGAAATAAGGACGGTTCAATACATACGCAGCTGTGGAAAGCGGAGTCCGGCTGAGTGGGGTACGTGTCCGACATCGCGGCCTCATGTCGAGGAGGGTCGACCACGACCCGGACGCACCGAAGCCTCGTCCGAGTAGCGTACCACTCCATGTACTGACCGTACGTCTGGGGGTCGTAGGGATCTTGCCCACACTGGATGAGGTCATCGTGCACGATACTCCAACCCTGAACCCAAGGAGCCATCCTGTCCGACCAGGACATCGTGCCACGAACTCCCTTCCTAGTGTACCTGTGGACGACAAGAAAATTATTTGGTGGGGATGTAACACACATTGCACAAATGAAGTAAAAGGTGAACTTACGCGTGTACGTGCGCCGGCACCCGCCTCCCCCCAAGGGGCTGGGACCTCCTTGGGCACAAATGAAGTAAAAGCTTTTTAAGTAACACAAATTGCACAAATGAAGTAAAAGCTTTTTAAGTTGAATCATGCCAACATGAGCTAGCCTTCTATGCCAAAGCCAACCCAAAGAAGTTTTTGCAATTAAACAAATTTGTAAGCATGATGCATTTGAGGAGAAATCTACCAAGTAAAGATTTCCAAATCTAAAACCTTTGAAAACTAAAGCACTACCTTTTTCATTTGAAATTGAAACACCTTCATTAGAGAATGAACAAATTAAACCGAGATCACAAATTTGAGCGACAGATAACAAATTAAAATTTAGAGATTCAACTAAAGATACATTAGAAATGAAAAGGTCATTTGAGATAGCGATTTTACCCAATCCTATTACATTTCCTTTACTATTATCTCCAAATGTGATCTTATCACTTCCTTTTACGTTCTCGAATGTGGTGAACATTTTCCTATCACCGGTCATGTGTTGAGTGCATCCACTATCAAGCACCCAATGTTTTCCACCGGTCTTGCAGTTCACCTACAAAACAATAATCAAGTTCTTTTAGGTACCCAAATTTGTTTGGGTCCTTGGATGTTAGTGACCAAGGTTTTAGGCACCCAAATAGCATTCTTTTTAGCGCCTAAAATCGAAGTGCCAATAAATCTTGTAATTATTTTACCATCTATAGATTTCTTAAGCATGTAGCAAGAATCATAAATGTCATAGGCTTTAACATTAGTATTCAAGTAAGCATTTGATAAGTGTCCTACCTTACCACATTTATTGCAATATTTACCACTTTGCTTAACAAACCTTGGAGGTTTGTTTAAGGTTTCTTACCTTTCTTGGGCATATACCAAGTCCTTCCTTATTGAATGAGCACCTTTGCTCACTCAATAACTTGTCAAGGGTTGCTTTACCCTTGAAGTATCTTTCCAAGCTCTTGCTTAGCTTGGTGACTTGCTCTTTCAACTCATTATTTTCAACAATTAGTAAAGGATCACAAGTATTTGTAATTGAATCATCATTTGAGCAACAAGATATGGATAGCAAATCATCACAAGAGGTAGAAATACTAGACATGGATTTTTCATTTGACATATTCTCTTCTCTAGGCATCTCATTCATTAAATCACAAGTAATACCAATGTTTGAATGAGATTTTTCTATATCTTTTAGAAGGAGAGAATCATGACCTTCCTTTAGTTCCTCATAAGAGTCTTTTAGAGAGATATACTCTTTCTTTAAGACTTTAAATTTTGATTTCTCTTTTCCAATATACTCATTTAAATCTTCAACCATGTCCATTAATTCATCATATGAAGGAGAATCATTATCAAGGGATTTTACCTTATCTCCTTTTGCCATAAGACATGTAGGAGACGCGAAGAGTGAAGGAGCCTCCTTTATGGCAATGCCGACAAGTCCTCTTTTCTTAGAAGACTCTTCATCACTTGATTCAGAGTCGGAATCCGAATATTCTTCATCGGAATCCCACTCTCCTATGTGAGCTTCATTTTTGCCCTTTTTGTGAAGCCTTTTGAAAAGCTTCTTCTTTCCATCGAATTCCTTCTTCTTTAATGGTTTATCTTTGTCATCCTTCTTGTTGGGGTAATTTGAGATTATGTGCCCCTTCTCATCACATCCATAACAACGAATGTTGCTATATCGCTTGTTGTCACTTGAGGATTGCCCTTTCTTGAACTTGTTGAAGTTGAAGTTTCGATGTGGGCGTCTTCTCATGAATTTCTTCATTCACCTCACAAGAAGAGCATACTCTTCATCCGAGTCTTCCTCTTCATCCTCGTCGTCACTTGACTCCACTTTAGCCTTGAAAGCGGTAATTTTCTTCTTGGATGAAGATGATTCCAAGAGCTCTTCCTTGTTCTTCTTGTATAGCTCGTTAGTGATGAGGTTGCCCAAAAGTCCGGTTGGTGTCATTCTTGGCAACTCGGGAGAGTTGAGAAATAATGTCACCAACGTCTCATATTTATCCGGGAGGGCCCTAAGCATTTTGCGCACAACATCAACATCAAGAAGGTTAGTACCAAGACCTTTGAGTTCATTCACAATTTTGTTGAGTCTTGAATACATCTCGGTGATGTTTTCATAAGGCAACATTATGAATGTCTCATATTTAATCCGAAGCTTATGCAATTTGGCTTCTTTGACCGTGGATGTGCCCTCATGAATTTCGGAGAGGGTGGTCCAAATAGCATGAGCGGTTTTCAAATTGCTCACTCTATTGAACTCATCCGCGTTCAAAGCACCAAAGAGAGCATTCATTGCTTGAGCATCTAAATGAGCATTACGTTCATCTTGAACCGTGAGGATTGTTGGATCAAGAGGCATAACATAACCCTTATTTACAATTTTCCATATGTTCGGACTCATGGCTTTTAAGAAAATAGACATTCTAATTTTCCAATAAGAATAATTTGAGCCATCAAACAAAGGAGCCTTTCCTATATGCATACCCTCACTAGCCATCCTTTCTCTCTTAGACGGTAAAGTCTAACAAATTGAGAGACCAAGCTCTGATACCACTTGTAGGATCAAGAATAACCGACTAGAGGGGGGTGAATAGGAGGTTTTAAAACTTTTAAACAATTTTACGAGATAAGTTAATTAACAACTTAGTCTAAACAAGTTATACTTCTAGCTAAGCAAAACAAGCACAAAGATCAAGCTAGAAATATAAATGCGGAAGAGTAAAGACTAGAAATAACCACAATGAGACAACGATGTTTTTCCCGTGGTATCGAAGACTTGCCGGTCTTCACTAGTCCACGTTGAGGGAGCTTGAACCAATCAAGCCGGCTCCACGTATTAAGCCTTTCCTCGATCACTATTGGTTGTTCTTCCTCCACTCCGGAGATGGTAAACACCAAACCACTCACAATTTGGGCACCGGGCCTCTTCACAATCTTCTTGAAGAGATCACCGTGCAATCACCGTAAGCCGCCTAGGAGTTTGGCAAAACTCCAAGAGTAACAAATCAAGGCCCTTCGCAGCGACACTCAAGTGCAAGAGGATCAACTAGAATGATGAATGCACTTAAATGAGCTCAACAACCTCACAAAGAGTGAATAAGTAAATTTGAGGAGTTGAAAGGATGCACAAGGCTCAAAGGATGTTAGATGTGGTCTAGCACAGCGTCTTGAGCAGCGGGGGTATAAATACCACCCACCAACAAATATAACCGTTGGAGAGGAAATCCTAGAAAGCAGTGAATCGCAAAGACTACCGCCAAGTAGATGCGTACTACCGCACTTTACCTACTTGCACAGTAACGGCTAGAAAAGAAGACAATAAATGCACTGACATAGCCGTTTGAAATGCAGAGCGGTACTACCGCCACGAACATGCGGTACTACCGCTTTCCGATCATACCGCTGAAAGCGGCAAATACTACCGTTCCAGAAAAACCAAACCGCATTGCTTACGAAAAACGCATCGTCGAATAATCGGTACTACAGGGGTGAGCGGTAGTTCCGCGCTTGCACGCGTACTTCCGCTCGAGGGTAACACCAAGACACCCGAGAAAACATGTTCTCTCAAAAAACGCATCGCCACTAAGTCGGTACTACGCAGTGTCGCGGTAGTTCCGCGCTTCAACAATGGGTACTACCGCTACGCAGGATTTGCACCGAGACCCCGCACAACATGCTCTCGGAAAAAACATACCGCTTTATGCGAACGACCGGGAAAGCGGTAGTACCGCTTTACAATCCGGTTGTGCCGTTCGCGGTAGTACCGCGTGAACACGCCGGCACTACCGAATATCTAGAAAATACAACGGATGCTTTTTATAGGAAAAAAATCAATTTCATGCATGATCCTAAATTGATCCACAAAGCACATGAATGACTATCAAGTTACTTGGACATTATACCTCTTAATAGTACGGTATTTATCCTATAATCCGGTCTTCCAATCATATCTCCTAAGACCGGTAAAAGGTAGAAGATTTTTAATCTACTTGTACCTTGACTTTGAACTAATTTGATCTTCACGATATCCTTTAGCATGCAGCTTCACGATCGTACTTACCATTTGGACTTAACCTTGCAAATACTCAACAAACACATAAGTCCATTTAACACATATCATCATTAATTACCAAAACCAGATTTTAGGGGCCTAGATGCTTTCAGCCGTCCGATCTAGAAATGCTCCAAGGACCACAACTGCAGTAGGAGCGGGCATCCCGACAGGATGGAGCTGTCATGCCAAAGTTCTGTTACCAAAATAAAATAAATAAAGATATTATTTTATTGGATTTTCTAGTTGTCAAATAATTCTATTGATTTTCTGGAATTTAAAACAAGTTTTCTTTGTTAAAAGAAAACAAAATCAATTATTTAATTTCGTGGTTTCAAAGCCAAAAAGAAAATTTATTGAGTTTTATGAGTTTTTATGGGATTTGAAGTGAAAATAAAATTTTAAGTAATTTTCTGAATTTTTGGGAATTTTAAAGCTTTTTACTATTCATTTTAAAACAAAATAATTACTGTACAAAAATAAAAACTAAATTTAAATTGGAATTATTTTTATTAAGTCAAAAATAATTCAAGGTATTTTTGTGAATTTTTCTAGAATTTTTAGACTTCATTTACTATTTTCTAAAAATCTATTTATTTTATTGTTTTTTTTAAATCCGAAAATCCAAAAAAAAAATTGTTCGGACTACCCGAACCTCCTGGATAGTACCTTTGCACAGTGCATGGTGAACAGTAATTTCAAAAATAATAATAAAAATATTTTTTTCCCATTCCCACGGGTGACCCGAGTGCTCCGCAGGCATGCACGCTTAACCTCAAGTTTGCATGCAATGCGTTGCCACTGGCCCTTTTGCCTTTCAATCAATATTATGCCTTCTTCAATTCCTTTATCCCTTCTCTTCTTTCCTTTCTTCCCAAACGTCTTCTTCTTCCTCCCGACATCTCCTTCTCGGTTCTTTTTCTTCAACCAGGTAGCAAGCCAAATGGCCGACGCCACCACAGCCTCCATGGCCACGACCTCAACTCCGCCACCACGCCGATCGCGCCCCACCTCCACCACCACGCGCCTTCCCTTATCTTTCCCTTGTCGCCCATGGCAATGAAGCTTGAGCTCCATTAATGGTCGACCACCATTCTTTCTCCCTTCCTCCGCACTCTGCATTAAAACCAATTTCGTTTGATGGGGAAGGTCCGCATTAACCTCGCGCACGTTACCACGCCATCAATTGAACGGTTCCTCCTCCACACGTAACCATTTTCGCTGTTTGAATCGTTCTTCAACTGCACCGAAAATATCGCATCTTCTCGGGCAAAACCCCGGTGATTCAAACCCCCCTCTCCTATATAAAGGGAGCACCAGGAGGCCCTCTCCATACTCAACCCATCCCTCAAAACCACTCCTCCCCTCTTCCCCTGTCTTGGCCGAATTTCGGAGTTGAAGTTGGTTGCCTGAATGCGGTTCATCGGCCAATTGCGCCTCCTACGGTGGAACCCCCGGCATCATCGACGGCACCGCTAGCTTCGCCTCGTGACGTTCTACACCGTGCTCCCATCTCCTTCGTCGGAGCATCGCCGGAACATCCGCGCCACCGTGAGCCACACTGCGCCGACGTCCTCGTCCTCGTCTCCGGCCAATCCGCATATCGTTCCACCACCACCGAGGTGAGCACCGGCATCCCCGCCCTCTCTCTCTCCATTCCACCCCCGCCGCCGCTGAAACACCGCTGCTCACCGCAACATTGCCATCCGAACCGTAGGATGAGGCTCCTTCCGCCGTGGAATTGTGTCGCGTCGAAGCTAGCTACGCCACATCGTCTCCACCCCTGGCATCGCGATGTCGCGTTCTTCGTGATGCTCTCCTTTTCTCGCC
This sequence comes from Ampelocalamus luodianensis, assembly GCA_036346255.1. NCBI lineage: Eukaryota > Viridiplantae > Streptophyta > Magnoliopsida > Poales > Poaceae > Ampelocalamus > Ampelocalamus luodianensis. The sequence goes on from CM070638.1 coordinate 5,431,497, forward strand.
GATGAAGCCGCCGAGCATCGCCGGCACCATTTCCAAGCCACGGCCGTGCGCTGTGCTTGCTTCTGTTTCCTATTCGGCCATGCAAGAAGATGAGCATAGCATTTATCTAGTCACGTAACTATGCTTTGTACATACACGTTTTAATTTTGCAAAATTCGTTCTCTCACACGCAAGCTCCAAATCTATTGATTCTTTCTCCTAAATTCATCTACTATTTTCAGTATTTATTTTGTAATTTTTAGATTTTATTTAATTTCTGTTAATTATTCGGTCTTTTTGCGCGTCGTCGCCTTTCTCCTCGCCACTGGCCAATCTTGCGCGTTTCCCCCAACCAAGGCGAGCGCTATGTTCCCATGGTTCCTCCTTCAAATCGCCACAAACCTCACCGATTAACTCCTCCGCTTGCGGAACAATGATGTCAACCCGAAGGTCGTCTCCGTCGCGTTCCGCCACCATCCGATGTCTCCCGGACGAACCGTCTGCGGTGTTGGGTTCGCCTCGACATGTTCTACATCGTACATCCTCACCATGTCCATAAAACTCTTTCCTTGATCCCATTCAATCCGAAATACAATTTTTAGTGAATAGTATTTTCGGAATTCTATCATTTTATGTGATTTTCAACCTTCCGGAATTTCGTTCTCCCTCATACGAACTCCGATTCCGTCGGTTCAACTTCCTAAATTCATATAAAGTCGATACCTTCCTCCCAGTATTTATTTTGGATTTTATTTGAATTTTATTCGAGTGTTATTTGAATTTAGCTTATTTTCACGTATAGATTTCGATGACTTCGGACGACCGAATTTCGACGCCAACAAGTAATCAAGCAAGGCAAGTTACATTCTTGATCATATTTGCACCTATTATTTAAAATTATTTAAATTCTGTTTCAAATTATTACTGCATGCTTATTTATACTCAGTAATTTAAATCCCTGTTTTAAATTTATAGTTATACCCAAATCCTTTGTATGGCCAATTTTGTTATCGAATCAAGCATATTGTCACCCTACATAAAACCTAGTTGATACAATAGTATAAACTAGGATCATTTGGAAAATATTGTGCTTAGCAATGCTTATAGATCAAATATGTTTCATTTGGGGAATTTCAGCCAAAGATCGACTATTGTTTAAATTGTACCCTTGACATTGGTGTGTCATGGGAGTTTTACGAATGTTTGAAAGATAAAATAAAATGATGGTTTGGAGTTGGGCGAAATGGTTGTCTGGTGGGTGCGAGTTTATGCACGGCTCAAGCCCAGGTAGGTTGAGGCCCGTGTTCATTTTGGTTGTCGCCCGTGTCGCTTAAGGACCGGTCTTTGAGCCGCATCTTGCTATGCCACCACCGTACTACCACATGTCCTCAGTATGGGGAGTAGGACCTGGCTGACTAATTTGCAAAGTTCCATCATGGTCGTCCCTACTGTTGTAGTGGGTTGTCTTTTATGACCTTTGTTAGTCCCACCTGGCGCAAGAGGGGGCCTGAACCCTGCGGACGGGTAGTCCAAAGGGGGCGAAACCTTAGCGAGGGAGGACTATGGTGGAATGGCGTATTGTAAAGGCCTTGACACGTGCTCTAGACTGCTTACCTAAGGTAGTGAGCGGTGGTATCTGATGAACCCGAAGGTCCGATTGTTGGCCCGATCTTTCGATGAGAATGATACGCGGTAGTAGTCGCCAACTCTCACGATCCTCGCTACGAACTCGCAAGGTCGAAACCACGCAATCGCTGAATCGCCGACAAAGTCGTTATCAACCGCACGAATACCGTTGACGACCACGAAGGTCGATTCCCGCATACACGAAGAAGCACGCAAGAACAAGATAAATAAGCAATCTAAAATTGCAAATATGAATTGAAATATTTGAATTGAGTTGGGATTCTGAATAAGGATCTTAATTGGGTGGTCTAGTCGACACACGCAAAAGATACAAGTTGCAACGAAGGCAAACTAAACATAAACAAAATCCAAGAAAACTAGAGGGGGTGCGGCCTCCTTAAATAGGGGATGAGGAGCCACACAACTAATAGAACTAGCGGGGTGGGATTAAACTCGTAGGTTACTGTTCACGTGAACAGTAATCGCACCCCCAAGTGGCCCAATGGCAGATGGGCCAAGTTCAGTATGATTACAAAGCCCAGATTGGCCCAAATAATTGATATGACGTCTTCTTTTGATGATTGTGATCAGTCCAGAAGGAATTTGAAGATGAGGCTGGATCCGTTGGAAAGAGGACGAAATAAGCTTTCAATCAAGTACTTGTGGACCTTAAACGGACACCGTATGATAAAGTTATGCCTGTTTTAAGTTGATACTGTCAGGCTGATTCTGGAGGCCGAACTGGATTCCAAAACAGGTCCAACTCGAACTGCTTGCTTCTCTTGGACCAAAAGTGACATGGTGCTGCACATATATATATTTCATCATTAGGTAGCATCATATAGTTCATATAATATAAAGACACTCCTAAAAACGAGCTCACCTTATAATTTAAGTGAAGCGCATTTGAGCTCTTATACTTAGAACATTAAACATAGCAAATATGGTTGTATCCATAGAGGTCATGTCCTCATCATCCTCCATTTCTTGAAAACAAAGCCGTCCTCGGCTTTTGATAAGCTGAAAATAGGGTAACAAAGAAGCCAAAGTGTATGCATGATATATGTATATGTCATCTGCTTTAACATTCTTCGTTGTTGCACCATTAATGTTAGAAGACAAGCAACAATCATATATGTGAATGATCAAAACAAAAGTCCTCACACAACAATTATTGCAACTAGTTTTGCAAATGTAAGTGAAGCGTTTATGCAATTCAAATATCTGAAGTTGTAAACCTGCAGTGGTAGCATATATGAGCAAATCTACAACTTTTGGAATCAAACAAAATTCACCCATATAATCATATGTCAGACGAGCAATAGCAAATTCATCTAGCAGTGGTGAAAAGATTTGTAAGTTCTTCCATAATTCAACATCTGCATTCAGATTGTCCTTACTAGATGGTGCTATAAAAGGTGAACACATAGGCATGGGATGAGCACTAAATTTTATTTGACTCTCATATTGAACAAGATTCAGCACACAAGAATTGTTGTTCGAAACAACATGCTTCAATTCATCGATGTGATCACAAGTTATGCATATTCGATATACAAGAAATTGATTGTCTACACCATAATCTCCAATCAAATTAAACTTATATCCAGGGGTGTAGGTGCTAAACAAGAATTTTGAACATGCAATTACAGAAACTTTTTTCCAAGGCATGTGACAATTTCATAGGTGAATCCAACATAATATAACATAAAGAATCAACAGGAGAAATTTTAGTCAAAACGTCTTTATGTCTAACCAATTCCACATGATCATTGTATGTGATTAAATCATCACATGAATCGTTTAAAACAGTAGGCAATTCAATTATTTCATCACATGGTGCACTCAAGTCGGCGAGTAAATCAACAATTTTATCACATAGTGCACTCAAATCAATGCGATCAGTATTCTCTACTTGAAATATGTGCATATCGTAATTGTTTTCCACTAATTTTGCTCTAAAATAGCCCAATAAAGTGGACAATTGTAGTTCTTCACAAGCATACTCACCTTGAGTGATGATAGCACCATAATCTTTACCTTTTGGCTCTCCTCGGATGATGTAGGTGCATCCATCTCCTCATCTTCCTTCTCAATCAATGGAGTCGATGGTTCAATCAGCTCATTCTCCTCTTTGGCATGGTTCTCAACTTCCCGCAAATTGATAGTCACGAGTAAAAGACACAAACATAGGTTTGTTCTCATGTTCCCTATCATCAAACATTCTCAATTTCTCCTCAATCGACGCTCAACCTTACAAGTAAGTATAAACAAATGAGGAGGGAATTATATTCTTTGTGAACAAGAATGTCCGAATTTCTTGATTAAGCCCACTTAAGAATCTATTCTCTCAGAATCTTCAAAGATGTTCCTCTAAGCCACAACGCAACAAACGAGTTTTCAATTCATGATAGTATTCCCTTACAGTTCTACAACGTTGTAATCTAGCTAACAAATAATCAGCATGATATTTAGGAACAAATTCATGTCTCAAAAGTTTCTTTAATGCATGCCATGTGTGAGGCACTCTTCCATGTCTGCGTAGATGCTTCCACCAAAGTATTGCATCTTCAATAAAAACACTAGTGGCAGCTTTAATCTTTTGTCTATCAGACAAATCATAATATTCAAATTCTTTGTCTAAAGCTATCTCCCAGTCAATATAGGCATTAGGATCAAATTTACCAGTAAAAGAAGGCATAGTGAGTTTAGTTTTACCAGACGTACTATCACATTCATGTACCTCCCGTGGTGGATTATCGCATCTCAAGCGTGCATCTCCCTCGTGGACTTTCTTGCGCTCCTGTTCAATGGCTAGAAGAAGACGTGGATCTATCTTGTAATCATCCCGTGAACCTGCCATAGTTAGTATAAAACAAGGGAACAAATCGCAATGTATATGTCCCTATGAACTACTAGGTTCTAGAGTTTTCAACAGTCACTCACACTCAACCTTTTACCAAGTTCTTACAAGCTCTTACCAATGTAGCAAGGAAGTGGTACAACCGGTGGCTGGTTCGTGATACTCTCACCTGTGAATAGTCCAACGATTGCGAGGAATGACACCTGCTGAGTTAGTAGGAAGTGGAGCTTGGAAGGCTTCAATATGGTAGCAAGGATCAGCAATAATCAAATCAGTTAATGCAAGTTGAAAGATTGTTCAAAGTACTAGTCAATGTTGCTGATCCTAGCCTAATCAAAGCTAGCTAATCAAAGCCCGATGTAGAGAAGTGTATGTACACACACGCAACGATCAATGTGACTTGATGTAAGCAAGGAAAAATCTCACAACAAGTGCTAGGAGAGACGCTAGCCAACTACTCAAACCTCTTTCTATGGGCACAAGATTGTTTGTGCGATGTAGAGCACAAAAACAGAATAACGTGCAACGTAAACAGCCCTCTAGATTGAGCAGAAACAATAGCTAGTCTCAAATGATGAAAAAAAGTTTTATATGGCTTATATATACTCTTCTGAAAGGTTTCGACGAGATCTACAACTTTCCAGTTGAGGCGAACTCCAAATTCCGAAAGGAAGATCGAAGGAAACGGTAAAAATCGAAACTGAAAACTTGCGACGCGAATTCAGGGCCGAAGATGGCCGATTTTGGGGCACTTGGAGGGCGACTTGTGTCTTATATGGAAAAGATGTGCCTCGTCATTAGCTTCAAAACGAGCACAAGAACGTCAAAAACGGACACCATATGCAAAAGTTATGCCCGTTTTACTGAAGGTGTCTCGGATACGGAATTCTACTCGGACTCGAATCTGTCTCGGGTTTAAATTTGAAACTGCTATATCTTTCAAACCCGTGGGACAAACTTGCTGAACTTTTTTGTGGAAGCTTTTGGTTATATGTAGAAGGTATCTACCAATTTTCATGCACTTTTCTTTTCTCTTTTTTTTTTTTACCGCGGCTTTTGTTCTATGCGGCTGCCTCTTTCTCCTTCTAATATTTGGTCGGCCCTAAGGTTTTCCAAAAGTCACAAATAACATGAATTCTCCAAAATATCACAACAAACCTCTTTTTAGATGAACAACAAGATGATTTTCTATTTTTGGTGCGGATTAGAGGAGTTCTAACCCACGAATTTTCTGCTTTGGATGCACAAACTAAGAACCCTAAACGAACGATCAAGCAACGCGAAGGAAAACACGAAGCAATCTATACCATGACCAACTAGACAATAACTAGAGCTAAAGATCAGCAACTAGACACGACGATGCAACCAATGATTCAACAAGCAAAATACCGAAAAGAAAATTGCAATGGCTCAAAGGGGTTCTGGACAGGATGATAGATGCAATAATTTTTGGGCAATTTTACGGACTCTAGGTATGAAATGAAAACGAATCTACTACTAGAAAACGAAAATTTCACCGATCAATCAAGCTCGATACCACCGATGAACCCGAAGGTCCGATTGTTGGCCCGATCTTTCGATGAGAATGATACGTTCGGTAGTAGTCGCTCAACTCTCACGATCCTCGCTACGAACTCGCAAGGTCCGAAACCACGCAATCGTTGAATCGCCGACAAGTCGTTATCAACGCGGCACGAATACCGGTTGACACGACCACGAAGGTCGATTCTGCATACACCGAAGAAGCACGCAAGAACAAGATAAATAAGCAACGAAATTGCAAATATGAATTGAAATATTTGAATTGAGTTGGGATTCTGAATAAGGATCTTAATTGGGTGGTCTAGTCGACACACGCAAAAGATACAAGTTGCAACGAAGGCAAACTAAACATAAACAAAATCCAAGACAACTAGAGGGGGTGCGGTCTCCTTAAATAGGGGACGAGGAGCCACACAACTAATAGAACTAGCGGGGTGGGATTAAACTTGTAGGTTACTGTTCACGTGAACAGTAATCGCACCCCCAAGTGGCCCAATGGCAGATGGGCCAAGTTCAGTATGATTACAAAGCCCAGATTGGCCCAAATAATTGATATGACGTCTTCTTTTGATGATTGTGATCAGTCCAGAAGGAATTTGAAGATGAGGCTGGATCCGTTAGAAAGAGGACGAAATAAGCTTTCAATCAAGTACTTGTGGACCTTAAACGGACACCGTATGATAAAGTTATGCCTGTTTTAAGTTGATCTTTGTCGGGCTGATTCTCGAGGCCGAATCGATTCCAAAACAGTCCAGCTCGAATCGCTTGCTTCTCTTGGACCAAAAGTGACATGGTGCTGCACATATATATATTTCATCATTAGGTAGCATCATATAGTTCATATAATATAAAGACACTCCTAAAAACGAGCTCACCTTATAATTTAAGTGAAGCGCATTTGAGCTCTTATACTTAGAACATTAAACATAGCAAATATGGTTGTATCCATAGAGGTCATGTTCTCATCAAGATCGACGGATGCCAAACAACTAGAGAATTCATGTCTTGTGGGTAAAGTTGTACAACCTCTGCAGAGTGTAAACTATTCGAATAGCCGTGTCCACGGTCATGGACATGCCGCAAAGCCACTCAAAGTTAGACTTCGATTTCAAAATATTTTGTAAAACAGCTTTGACATGGATGGGTGTCCATGAGAAAAGTATGGGTTGAAGCCCGGTTGGTGCCCGTGTTCATGTTGGTGTTAGGTTGGTGCCTGCACTATCGCTATCAATTCAAAATCAATTTTAGATTTTATAACACTTGAGCTTTTGAACTAAGTATGGTATTTAATGTCAAATGTTTGTTTTTGCACAAATAACCCTATAAGCCTTTCTATTGTTACATCCATTTATGCATGTCATTTTGTTAATTGTGGGTGTAACTTGCGAGCACGGAAGTTGTGCTCATTCTTGGTTAATGCAAACAAAATTTCAGAGAAGAAGAACTTCACTACTGGTGTGGATCGTGACGACTAGGCCGCTACTCCCCCGATTGCCCGTGGCGCATTGTCGACCCTACTACTTCTTCATCGTCTTCCGCTGTGTTTATTTAATGTTGCCTTGTAAGGCTATCTTGTAATCAACTATGTTGTTATTTAATAACTTTTAACGTTTATGGTTGTGTTATCACATTTGTTTACTGTGTGAGCTAGCCACTGATCATGAGACTAGTTCAGTTATGCACAGAAGATCTGGGTGTTAATCCTGGGTCGTCACACAGCCTCTATGCTCTGATGGGCGTGCGTAGCTGAAACGCCCCAAGCTCTATCGGCGCCTCGCCCTCCGGGGGTAGCATGGTACTGAGACGGCTATGGTGACACGCGTCAATCACCTGGTCAAGCAACTCGTAGTGACTCGCGTCTGCCATGCCTGAAAATGCAGCAATAAACAAAGTTCATATTTTTTTCATGAATCTTTCATAGCCTATGTAGCCGCTACGAATTTTGTTTACAAATTTAATACATGTCATTCAATTTTTACGGTTTAAATGGTATTTTCGGCACTAACATGATATTTACCGCGCTCTAACACAATAATAACCGCGCACTAACAAAATATTCTCATTGCTCTGTCGGCCTACTCAGTTACAATTGCAAAATGTGTCATGCATTCATAATGTGTCGGCCTACTAGTTCAAAAGAGAATTCCTGCTTTCATAATATAACCTACTCAATTCTATGTCGCCACACATGTACTACACAATTTGACTACATTTATCTAACCTACTTGATTCTATGTCGCCATTCCATGTCGCTACACAACTCAAAATATGTACTACACACTTTGACTACGTTTATCTAACCGACTAAATTCTATGTACCTACTGGCGATATGCACTGCACAATTTGACTATATTTTGTATAACCTACTCAATTCTATGTCGCCATTCTATGTCGCTACACAACTCAAAATATGTACTACACACTTTAATTACGTTTATCTAACCGACTAAATTCTATGTCGTTATTTTTGTTTGCTAACCTACAAGGTTTTGACATAACGTACACAGTTTTGGAAAAATGTACCTGCAAGATGATCGATCGAAACTGATGCTCTGTCAATCTCTCTCCTCCGCGACGAACCGGCAGAGCTTCGCTACTATTTTTTCTCTCCCTCTCGGACTCTCTTTTGTTTTTTTTCGGAATTAAAATGAATCGACTGATTTTTGCGGTTTTTATAGTCGGAATATCGCCGCGCTGAATCGGCGACAGAACTCGCCATCTTTCTGTCGCCGGTTCAACGGGCGATAGGTAGTTGACCATGCGAGTGGCGGCAGGGAATTCTGTCGCGCTGAATCACAGCGATATTTTTGTCGCTTGATTGAATCAAGATAAGAATATAGTTTTGTAATTTTTTGAGGCGATTATTTATTTTTGTAAATATCTTTTAAAATATTATTATTTTAAAAATTGTGAAATTACATATATATATATATATATATATATATCGTACAAGATTTTTTTTTATTCTTGAAATGTGCATCCTCATTGCCAAATTCCTAGCTCTGCCACTGTAGTAATCCGCACCCAGCTGCTGCGTGCGTCTGAGTTGGTCAGCCATGCACGCACGCACCGCCGGACATGAGAAATAAGCAAATCCGGAGAAGGGACCGACTATTGATCAGGCGACTGAAAATTTGTAATGTTTCAGTCACTTTTTTTATCCCTTGGATGCACATCCAACGGTTGGTCGTTGTTTTTACGTTTGGTCGTGTTCTTTTAGTTGGGTCGTGTTCTTTTAATTGGGCCGAGTTGTGTTGTTCTTAACGGTCTCGTGGTTTTTAATTTTGACCCATTAAGCAAGTTGGTCTCATTGTGCCGCTTTGTATGTCTTTGGGCCGAATGACGACAAGCTCACATTTTCAAAATCTGCTAACGGGCTGAATTGCAACTTGAAAGTGCTAATCGTTACTTCAGTTCATCAAAGGACTACCCACTAAAAAGGAACTATTGATACAAACACAAGAAAACTTCAAGTCTACACAAGTCACTACTGAACAAATTTTGACCATTAAGCAAGTTGGTCACATTGTATTGTTTTGTATGTCTTTGGGTGAGCTAACAAAGAATCTCACATTTTGAAAATCTCTGTTGCTAACGGGCTGAATTGCATCTTGAAAATGCTAATGGCTACTTCATTTCATCAAAGGACTACCCACTAAAAAAGAAACTACTCATACACACAAAAGAAAAACTTCACGGCTACACGAGTCATGGTGAACAAATTCATGCAAAACAATCAAATCATATACTTGGTGAACCCTACAGAGTACAAAAACAAAGGAAACCTAAACAAGGTCAAATAGAAAATGACAATAGATATAAAAATTGCATTCTATTAATATAGAAACATAATATAGAAAGAAAGAAAATTCTATCCTAGACAAAAGTCCTATACTTGGTGAACCCTACAGAGTCTGTAAATTCTATCTTTGTTTGGGTGCATCTGTTGTTGGGTCTATTGGAATTTTTGTTCTCGGATTTTCGGGCTTTTTGTTTGGGTTTTTTTCTCAAGGTCAACACTAAGAAAGAAATTGCATTGTTAATATCTCTTGGTGAACCTAAAAGGTCAAATAGCAAATGACAAAGATATAAAAAAATTGCATTCTCATAATATAAAACATAATATAGAAAGGAAAAAATTCTATCCTAGACAAAAAAACTTGGTGAACCCTACATAGTACGTAAACAAAGGAAACCTAAACAAGGTCAAATAGAAAATGACAATAGATGTACTAATCCATTGAACTAGAAATATGAACTTGCACATCCATAGAACTCAAATTGCACAACATGTTCTCTGAAACATTCATAAAAATGGTATGCAAGTTTTTTGTTGGTTTGGAATTTAATGTATAATATTCCTTGTCAACAATTAGTTAGACTTCATGTTCATAAAGAGAGCTAACATCGACATAGAAAATAAGTTACACACCACGCAAACTAAAATTGCACAACACGTAGTAATCAAATTTTAATTGAAATTGTGTGCAAGTAGAATATGTCGTGATTTTAGAGCTTAATTTTCTTTTCAAAGAAAATGAAGTGTAAAAATAAATATAAGAATACGCCAAAGATCACCCCTACAGAAAAAAAGAATTATCAAAACATAAGGAAATTAAAAATGAGTGACATGACATAGGGATAATTCAAACTAAAGTAAATCGTTGGGAAAGAACATTACATATTGCCTTGGACGAGACAGAGGAAATATAACTTCAAATTCACTCAAATTATTTTGAAATGGTGCAAACTCGCCCATGCCTTCTTAAATTTAGGATCATTAAGAAAGAAAATGTGCTATACAACTAGTTACATCCTACAAGCTCAAAAGGGATAAGCTCAACAAATTCAACTACTCTATCCAACAAGTTCCTTATGTAAATGAATATTAAGGACTCTGTGGATCACGGGAATTTTTTATTTTTATTTGAAATATGAAATCTAACTATAGATTCTGAAATGATGACAAAAACCTAACTACTGAATCAGTTTTATTGGCTAAATCTAAAATCTAACTACAGAACCTAAAAATCTTACATGACAACCAATAAGTATGAACAAAAAATCATCACAAGAGAAAACGATGCATCAATTTAACATTTGAAGAATTAGATCTTGCATAATACATAGCCTCGATACAAGAAAAGAAGATAGACTGCAATGTTTGGATTCATACAACAAAAAGAAAATCACGATCCACAAAGGGGAATTGGACAGGGAAGCAAATCTAATAGTACTTACACATCAGCACGCATAGTACTTACACACATCTACAATCCAAACGGTTGTGCAGCGAATTTTTTTTAAATAATCTACATTTTATTATAAATTACAAATATAATCTTTCCTTTTTTTTATTACATGAATATACCGCCGCCACCTCGTTGGCGACAGATCCGCCGCCACCCGCTGGGCTTATTGTGACCCGATCGCCAATCTGTTAGCGGGCAATAATTGCGTCGCCCAACCGTTGGGCACACTGCGCCGCCAACTACTGGCGAGGAGCCTCCATGCCGAACGGTTGGGCGACGGAGGGGCTTTATAAACGGCGGCGCATGTCCTCCGACGCCTGCGCTCGGGAGAAGAAGCAGAGAAGGGAAAAAGGGAAAGAGGAGGAAGAGGGAAAGAGGGAAAGAGAGGAGGAAGAAAGAAGAGAGAAAAAGAGAGAAGAAGAGGAGGGGAAGGGAGAAGAAGATTTCATGAGGTAAGTTTTTGATTTTGTAATGTACATTTTGTAGTAGGTAATCGCTTATGTAGTTTAATTTGTTAGAGATTTTAGGTAGAGATTTTAGTCATAGAGATTTTAGGTAGAGATTTTAGTCTGTGAGAGATTTTAGGTAGAGGAAAAAAATAGGATGTTAGGTAGAGGAAAAAATTAGGATGTTAGGTTGAGGAAAAAATTAGGTTTAGGTAGACTATGAATTAGGTGTACTAACAAATTAGTAGAGGTAAATTAGTATGAACAAATTAGCAGAGGTTGAATAGCTACGTAGTAGAGGTAAATTAGTATGATGACTTCTTTGGAATGAACGGGTGTTGATCATGATGTAGTGTAGTTGCCGACTATAGACGAAGAGCCTTAGAAATGTAAAATACAATGTAGTAGTGGTTGCATGTCGTATGCAGATCCGACTAGTTGTAATATTAAAATATTTGCGGACATATACGATGAAGTCATGCCCGCACCACTACATTGAAAGTGCATTACTGTTGGCACCGCTCGTGAAGGTCCGCGGTGTTGACTTGAGTAGTTTTTCTCAAACCACTCTAGTACACCCAGACGGCGAGAATGCACGAATCACGATGTGATGTGCCGCTCACCCGTAGCTTCTCCTTGGACCCCGAGTGTGCGGCGTTGTCATACAAGGGCTTTGGAGCCGGTCTCCACTGACATCGATGGGAGTTGAGAACACCGATGCGCACGGCCGTGTGGAAGGGCTTCATAGAAGGTCAGAGGCGCCGTGGATATGAGTGTGTAGTGCTTGTGCAACCATGCCCAAAAGAAGTCAGTGCAGGACCCGTTGTCGGATATCATCCTCGTGGTGGGAGCAGCTGGTGCTCGTGATGTTGGTGAAGAAGAGGAGGTGGAGGAAGGCGTTAGGAAGGGTTGGAGGATGTTGCTTGTGATGAGCCCGACGCGATAGATGCAGAATAAGAAGATCGGGCACCGCATGGTGAGCCTACAGAACAAGCTGATGAAGGAGAGCACATGGAGTACATATTGCGTCGAATGGATAGCGATGACCGGATGGCCTTGGGTGAAGAGGAAGCTCTACTGGAGGACGACGAGGATAGTTCTGATGAGAACAGAGCTCCCATTCCCCAGGAATGGAATAGATTTGACGTTGAGGGTGTAAGTACACATGACGAGCACGAATCGCCGTGGGAGTACCATGCTACTGAGGTTCGGTTGCACTCAATGTTTGTTGATAAGACATCCTTGCAGGATGCCATTAAGTTGTGGGCTATGTCCATGCAATGGACGTTGGGTCATCAAATCTAGCTGTGAGCAAGACATCGTCAAGTGCGAGCAAGCAGCTTGTCCTGGCGAGTGCACGCACATAGACCAAAGTATGAGACTCACCGATTGTCTCAAGGTAGAGGCGCACTCTGCATGCTCAACATCGCTTTGTCTAGACATCGTAACCCAACGCCGACCTTCGTGAGCCAATTTGATGTATGGAGAGATAGTAGAGAAGAAGGATGTGGAGGCCAAGCACATTATGGTGGCTATCGATAAGAAATTCAAGTACAAGATCAGCTACGCAAAGGCGTGGCGTGCGCGGCAAAAGGCTTTAGAAAGACGGTTTGGATCTTTTGAGGCGCGATGACAACCTTCCTCGTATGCCGGAGGTGCCGCAGAGAGAAACCCGAACGTGCATAATCGTAAGGGACATGCCATCTAAAAACCGTGAGGGTTTTTAATATTGCAAAGGGCCTTCTTAGCCTTCGGCCCCGTGATCGAGGCTTTTAGGCATATGCTGCCCGTGATCTCGATTGACGGACCTTTTGACGGGAAATATAAGGGCAAATCCTAACACCATAGGCGTTGACGGAATAATCACCGCCATTGGCCATCGTGATTCGCCGAAGGTGAGAATTACGACGGTGGTTGTGGTTCCTTCGACATCTAAGGGTGGGAGTTGTTGGAGGTCGCCCTAGTGTGTGCGTGATCCACGATCGCCACGCCGGATGTCAAGGCCATCGAAAACTTCAAGAAGACCCCGAGGAGTCGTTCCCTTGGTCGGATATGAGGAGTAGATGGTGCATTCGGCGATTTAGGGCGAACTTCTTTAAGAAGTTCGAAGCAACATTGGTGAAGCTATTCAAGAGGTCGGCTATGCGAGAACCAGCAGCGAAAATTTGACGCCTTATGGATGCTACTCGATGAGCGCAGCAGGAAACACGTGGACAGGATGAACCACGAGCGTAGTCGAAACTCTGGAGCGAGCGGAGGACCTTGAGGAACATCGAGTGCTTCTCGCGACCGGATTGAGGGCGTGCCATTCGAGAAGTGGTCATCGCTGCACGACAACCGATGGGGAGAGGTATGGCATAATGACGACTAACCTTGCGGAGGTGTACAACCGGTTCTTAGGGGCCTCCGCTCGGCCCCTCGCCGCCATCGTGGAAGGTGTTCGCACAAGCACAATCGGTATTTCGAGGAGAGGCGCTCAAATGCGCGACTTCATGCCAAGAACCTCAAACAACGCATCGCTCAAGATTATGGCATACATACAAAAAAACGAAGGGTCGATCGCACACGGCACGTGATGGGTAATACGAGCATCGTTCGACGTGCTCCTCCGGATAGAGCCGGATTTGGGACGCGCGTTCTCTTGTCACGCAGAGGTATGGCTTGGAGATCATGTGAACGAACCTAGTTGTACATGCAATAAACCGAGGTTATTGCACAAGCCATGCTCCCATGTCCTCGTCGCGCGCGGGATTGTGCGCATGGACCCGCCCAACTTTGTGTCCGAGTACTTCTTGAAGGACAGGTGGTGCGTGCTTGACCGTGAGCTTAGGGGCTTGTGGTGTGGGTAACTTCGCCACCGAGGACATTGCAAACAGGATCTCGGATTCCGACCTCGACATGTCGAAGGGTGGCAAGGGGCGTCAGAGTGCCAGATACCAATGATATGGACAAAGCACAAGCCGGGCGTTGGGTCAACGCCGCGGGCTCTGCGCCAGAGGGCCACACGACCCGCACGATGCAAGGCACCGGTGAGGAGTAGGCTCGCCATGGTTTTGCGCACCGCTTCTTGAAGTGTGCAAAGTGTGACCTTGTGTATGTTGTACTATTTATGTAACTGTTCTGCTACTATATAATTTGTATTGTTGTGGGTACCGTGTGTACTTCGTATTGTGTATGTAACTGTTCTGGCACTATGTACTTCGTATTGGTTTCATTGTTTACAAGTTAAATTCACTCCTGTTTTACATTTCATGTAATATTTCCATGTATTTTGTACCTTCAATTTGTTTTGCGTATGGCTCACGGATCGGATTGGCGTTCGCTCTCTTGGAAGAGCGCATCGGCCGCTACATCGCTGCGTCGCGTCGTGTCCCTCATCTCGCGGTGCGACGCGATCGTGTTGGGGGTGATCCGCACGCGACACCTCGGGTGGCTCGAGGCTAGACGCCGCATGGCCGCGGCCAGTTAGCATTCGTTGGCACTATTTTATCACCAAACGCATTTCGTACTAACCTTTTGTTGTTTTGCGTGCTCGCGCTGCGGTTTACTCCACTCGCCGGATGGTGCAAAGCCACGGACGAGGCGAGCCGGCGGCACCGCGGTGACGACGCACGACGCAGACGCCCATGCCGGACTGCAGCGCCCGACGCTCCCATTCGACCGGTCCTTGTTGATGCTCTTGTGGACCGGTGGCGGCCGAGACTCACACGTTCCATCTTCCGCTCGGGAGATGACCCTACTCTACAGACGTCTCCATGCTACTTGGCCTCTCCTCGCGCGGACGTGCCGCTTTCGCAGAGCCTCGTGAGAACCGCGCCAGACATTCGGTAGGTTTTAGAGTCCTTCCGCCGCGTCGCGCCAGTACTACATCTTCCCGGAGACACAGAGGCACGGCCCGTCCTTACGGTGGCCGCCGCAGATTCGCACGCGTGTGTGAGACCCCAATTTATTTGGTTTGTAATGCTTAACCATCCACCGGTCCTAGCATCACAAATCAAATAAATCGATCCTCGAGATATGTATACTTCCCAGAAAGCAGTATACACACCTCGTTACAAAATTAGACATCAACTCCATTCCAAACATAGAGTCCAAACACCACACTACCAAACGGAAGATAAACAAATAGTAGAGTTATTACAGACACAGGCCGACCGGCCCAAAAGATACACAAATAACAAGAACGACAATGAAGCAAAGTGCCATAAGATGGCTATAAACAAAGCCAATCGCTGCGCTCCAACCCACAAGGCATCCGACCGACCGCCAAGTCTAGTCGGTCACGAAACGGCAACACGACCACGTATGAGGCCCCGAGGTGGCCTTCTTCCTCTCGCAACAAAACATCAAGCAAAGCACCGAGTACAAAGATTGTCTTTGTACCCGCAAGACCGACGTGTGAACTAGCGCACTATTAATATGCTACATGCAAAGCTTGTTTGGTGGAGGCCATATGTTTCATTTGCATAAAGCTAATTTTCATTTGCAATAATATAATACAGCTTTGAAGGCGAGTTTGCAATTCATTTTTAATGTTAAACTAACAGTAAAGATAATCATAACCAAAGAGGAAGATAAACAACCTAGAAGTGACTAACCCAAAAGTCACTCCAACAATAGCACGAATCCCAGATTCGTACCACCCATCAAGTTTTAATTTAAATGTTGTAGTCTAACTCTCGATAAGCTTACCCAAGCGTGTCCATCACCTAGACGAGGCTATTCGAATAGTTTTCAAACCTCGCAGGTGTACCACTGTACCCACACCTCGCATCGCCTTTAAGCCAAAGCACACTTCGAAGGTATGCTGCACAGCTAAGTCCTACGAGACTTTTTTCAATATTGTGTATTAACTACGAGCCGCTCGTATGGATAGAAATCCATACGCTTACATGGTAAAGCCGAAAAGGCAACTACCCACTCAGGATAAAGCTTTTCGGACAACTACCATGCTCCCACCTCCATCCCTCCTGCGACCCCCTGCGACCCGGAGCCAATACACGCCAAAGTACTAGGTCAAGAGAGGTCCCATACCCTCTAGTGTGGTTAGAACGCCGAAATGCCTGGATAACAGAAACTCACAAGATGTTCGGTCCTTAATTGACCCGGGCACCTTTCCAGTCACACCCAATAGATCACACCAATCTTACCATTGTGCCCGCGTCTAAATCATTTTTGTTTTTCATTTTTAGTTTTGCAATTAAACATAGCAGAAATGCTGAAATATAAAGTTATAGTAGGTTTTGAGTGATCAAGGTTACCGACTAAGTCGATAACCGCCCATTTCTACCGATACTAAGCATGTCTAAGCAAGTTGACCCGGATCTACTAAGTGACAAGAGATCATCCAGCGACCTCTAATCACAAAGAAATAACCTAGGCTCGGTAGTAGAGATTAATATTTTGTCTACAGGATATGCAATACGGATTTAACTAATCAATTTAACACAAATTAAGCAATGCATACATACAAATTAAACAAAATATTAGACTTTAAAATACCGATAAACATGATCAAACCGCTTGTTCCGCCGGTCGTTGCTCAATTTGTTGCGGAGGGTCGTTCTCAGGGTTGCCGCAAATATCGAATCCTAACGATAGAACAAATAACAGCGAATAAGAACGAAAAACACCGGCAAAACTCAACAATCAAATACAAACACCGATTTATACACAGAGGCTAGACCATCACAAAAGGAGTAACAAATAACTGCTACAGAGATGCTCCAAAAAGACATGCTTTCAAGTGATAGATCTACCCACTCACTTATTTATCAGGCTAACCACAAAATCAATCTTCTTATATGATTTAAACTTTGGACAGACTTTGATGGTGATTGAGTGCACATCTATTATTTAATCAACAAGTTAACACATCAAAAACAGCTAGCTACTCTAAAACAGCCAAAACAGTTGAGAGAACAGAACTTGCAAGATGCTATTTGAAAACACTAACTAGTCAAGTATCCAACTATGAGATGCTAAACAAAATTCTAATTAAGTTTGGGCTTTAATAACATTCAGCTACTAACACACCTAAGCAACATGCCAACATATTGTAAGGTTATCACAATTCAGCATGCTACTACACCAAATCTTACTGCACTGATAAATCAAAAGTACAGAGACAATAACATGATCAGCTAACTATCCCATATGATCAGACATGACCACAAGAGCTTTGAAACTTAAAGATACTAACTAAATGATTTCATGCTAACCACCACAACAAAAGGGAGCCAATCCAGCACTAAACAAGAATCCAAAGCATAAGAATGAAGCTAAAATTTAGTTACTGACAACAGAAACGACAACAGGAAACATACAGAGAACTAGAACTATAATACTTTCAAACTTCCAAAACCAATTTTGATCATGCAATGAGAGTGAACTAAAGAACATTCCTAATCATGATTAGAGACTAAAGAACTGGTTTTGAAGGAGGCCCCACCGCCGATGCATGCAGAGGAGCACAACAGAAGAACAGAGAGGCTCAGCGGCTCTGGACCTGGATTCGTCGCCGGTGAAGGAGCGGCGGCGAGGTCGCGACGACGGCCAAAATGGGTTGCTCGAGTATCACTGAAGCTGAAGGTGGTCACGCGGCACGGAGATGCACCGAGGTGGCGCGCGACGAGCACGCGCGCCGGCATGGGGTGACAGTGCGGCCGCACCAGAGGTAAACAATGAAAATTAGCGCCGCATGGGCATCGCGAGTTACCAGAACTCACCGAATGACGCGAGCTCAAGAGGTCACGAGATGGCCCGCGACGAGAACCAGCCGCGGCGATCAAGGGGTCACCGAGGAGGGAGCAACCTGAGCAAAAATAGGGGAAAAGAGAGACGGAGATAGCTTGAGTGAGTGCACTAGATGGTGCTGGCGCGAGCAATTTCCCAAGGAACTAACTCACCGGAGATGAGGACGATGATCCAACTTTTCGGCCGAAGAAGAGGGATACCAAAATTCAATGGCCCCCTGCGAGTGAAACTCAAAATTAGCTGAGGGGAAATCATGATAGGGATCTGGAACACGATGTGACGCGCACAAGAAGGGATGATCTTCACTGGTTATGGTGCTGACACGGCGGAGGCGGCACGGTCGTGAACCCGAGATTGCGCACTACTACAATTTGCGCTCAGGGAAGGCAATGGAGGGTAGGAAGTGGTCTTCGGGTGTCCAAAGGAGGATAAGAGAGCTTTACGAGGGCTTAAGTAGGGAAGAGGGCGGAGGAAATCGAGTGGCGATGCTTTCGGCACCGTGGAGCTCAAGAACGGTGCCGATAAACCGTGAACGGAAAAGTGGGTGATTGATGTCGCCAGGCATGGCCTTTCACGGAAGATGCGCGAGAAATGCGCGAGAAAATCGTAAAGCGGTGACGAGACAATGGAGTCGAGGTGGCGATCATGCACGCCATCACGGCGACTCATTTCTTCCGGCGCGAGGTAGGTGACGACCTGACATGTGGGGCCCGCCTGTCAGCGACAGCAGCAAAACGGCGCGAGCCCGAGTCAAGTGCGGCGCAAACCAGTGGTTTGACTCGACCATTATCGCACCGACCGTTGGATCTGAAATAGACGGCTGAGATTGGTGTATGCATTCGGACAGGTCGGTTGCGCACGCGAACGTGGATCGTGCGATGCACAACGGACGGCCACGATTGATTAGGTTCGCGCGGTGCAGTTAGGCGGTGCGACCGAGCCGTTTAGGTGCGGTCGGACTCGAGTCGGAGGTTGGGTCCGAGCCCGAGGAACAGTGATCCCAGGTTTGATTTCAA
The DNA here is from genome assembly GCA_036346255.1 of Ampelocalamus luodianensis. NCBI lineage: Eukaryota > Viridiplantae > Streptophyta > Magnoliopsida > Poales > Poaceae > Ampelocalamus > Ampelocalamus luodianensis. Next base: position 5,450,978 of record CM070638.1, read on the forward strand.
AAGGCTGATAAGGTTTGAAGAATTTTTAGAGGTAGCTCCTGAGCTCCAAAAATTCCGAAATTTTTATGGTAGCTACTAGAGACAGATAACAACATTGCATAAATTTTCCAGAACTTTTTATGCACTGAAAAGTTCTGCAGAAAATTCAGAAGCATGCTGACCTAGGGTTTGACCAGATTTTCAACTAGTTTGACTTGGCCATTTGAAATAGCAAATAAAATCTAAAAATTGTGAAATAATTCAGGGAGGTAGATAGGATGATCAAGATGATAGGAAAAATAATTTCAGAGGATTATCACAAGTTGAAAGCTAAGAATTTGCTGACAACAATTTCCAATTACAAGAATTAAATTCTAAAAATTGGAAATTGCTAGGGAAAATTGTAGAAACTCTCAAATGATTTCATGAGGCATCAAAAGTTTTTATTTCTCCTCATAATTTACATTTGAAATACAAACCCAAAGTTAGGGTGTTACAAATCTCCCCTTACAGAATCTCACCCAGATTCTCGATCACCGGGAGAAGAAGGATGGGTAATCGCTCTGAGACGATCTTCCCGCTCCCAAGTGGCTTCATCCTCTGAGTGGTTCGACCACTAAACTTTAAGGAACTTGATCACACGGTTCCTTGTTCTTCGCTCACTTCTTCGAGGATACGAACGGGCGCCACGATAAGACGATCTTCTTGCACATCGATATTTTCCAATGGCGTTTTCTCCACAGAACACGAAGGCACTTCTTCAATTGCGATACATGGAAAACATCATGCACCCTTCAAGTGTAGCCGCAACTCCAACTTGTATGCGATAGCCCCACTTTCTTGATGACGTGATACGGCCCAACATATCGAGGAGCCGCTTGCCCTTGCACCAAACGACGATGTCCTTCAGAGGCGAGACTTTGAGATACACAAAGTCATTGGGCCGAAACTCACTTCGGCGACGCCGACCGCATAGCTCTTTCGCTCGATCGAGCACGCGCAAGTGCTCACGAATCAATCGCACTTGACTTTCGGCCTCATTGATAGAATCCGACCAAAGAACCGCCTTTCACCGCCACTCGGGGTTCAACGGTGTTCGCAGCGCCCGCCCATACAAGGCCTCAAATGGTGCCATACCGAGACTAGCCTGGAAGCTGTTGTTGTAAGAGAACTCGGCAAGCGGCAGACACTTCTCCCAGTTCTTCCCATAGGAAAGAACACAGGCACGGAGCATATCCTCTAGCACCTGATTGACCGCGCCCGCTCGACCATCGCTTGAGGATGATAGGCGTAATCGAAGTAAGACGGTCCCCATGGCTTCTCGTAGATCGTGCCAAAGTCGGGAAGTGAAAAGAGAACCACGATCCGACACCATCGCTCGTGGCACACCATGCAAACTCACAATGCGGATATGTAGAGATCTGCCAACTTGCTGACGCTGAGGGCGGTACATACCGCGTAAAATGTGCTACTTTTGTCAATCGGTCAATAACCACCCAGATAGCATCCTTTCCTGAAGAAGTACGGGGCAAACCAGCTGATGAAGTCCATACCAACGTAATCCCACTTCCACTCGTATGGGCAAGGGTCAAGAAGACCCACTGACGTTGATGCTCGCCTTGACACGACAACATACGTCACATCCGCAACGAACCCGCAATCTCGCGCTTCAAACGAGTCCACCGTAATCTCGACGCAGATCTTGGTACATTTTAGTGGTCCCGGATGGATGGACAAAGGCGAATCATGGGCCTCCCAAGAATCAAATCCCGCAACTCGGGACCTTTGGGACCACAAGACGCCCAAACCATACAACACCGTGCTCATCTTCTCGAAAAACACTTGGCTGATCCATCCTCGATGTTCGCTTGATTTTACCCACACCATCATCCGATTGTCAGGTCGACTTGATTTGATCCACCAAGGTTGGTTGCACAACCAAGGCAAAGAAGGGAACCATGCTCAACCAAACCCAAGTTGAGACGCTGAAATTTCGCAAGAAGTGCAAAGTTGTCGCTCTTGGATCATCAAAGTATTGCAATACACCTTTCGCTAAGTGCATTGGCAACTACATTGGCCTTGCCGGATGATATCAATACCCATGTCATAATCTTTGATCAATTCCACCATCTCTCTCGCTCGAGGTTCAGTCCGGCCGGGTGAACAAATATTTCAAGCTCTTGTGATCGAATACACCTCACAACTGTTATCGATCAAATAATGCCGCCAAATCTTGAGTGCATGAACCACAAGAAGAAGCTCTAAATCATGGGTGGGATAGTTGAGCTCATGTGGTCTCAATCGCTCGATGCATATGCAACCGCTTGCCTTCCTGCATAAGGACACATCCAAGTCCTCGACGAGAGGCATCGCAATAAATATCAAGCTCTTGTGGATATCGGAAGAGTAAGGAATGTTGAAGTCAATCGCCGCTTGAGCTCCCGAAAGCTCTCTTCACAAGCAGAGGACCACACAAACTTCTTGTCCTTCTTGAGCAATTCACCATCGGCTTTGCGATCTTGGAGAAGTTCTCGATAAAGCGGCGGTAGTAGCCCGCTAAACCAAGAAAACTCCGCACATCAGTGACTGACTTGGGCTGACCCCAAGATAGAACATCGCTGACCTTGCTGGGATCCACAGCTACGCCTCCAGCTGAAAGAACATGGCCCAAGAATGCCACTTCCTTCAATCAGAACTCACATTTGCTGAACTTCGCATATAGCTGGTGCTCCCGCAATTTGCCCAAAACAATCTTCAAATGCTCCGCATGCTCTTCTTCAGTCTTGGAATAAATAAGAATATCATCAATGAAAACCACCACAAATTTGTCCAAAAACTCCATGAATACTGAATTCATTAAGTTCATGAACAAAGCTGGAGCATTGGTTAAGCCAAAGGACATGACGGTGTACTCGCATGCACCATAACGAGTAGTGAAAGCCGTCTTCTAATATCCTCACCGATCCGGACTTGATGATAGCCCAATCTCAGATCAATCTTGGAGAACACCTGAGCTCCAGACAACTGGTCAAAAAGATCATCAATGCGGGGCAGAGGATATTTGTTCTTCACCGTCACTTCATTGAGAGGACGGTAATCAACACATATGCGCAAAGTCTTGTCCTTCTTCTTCACAAAGATCACCTGACAACCCCAAGGAGATGAACGGGACGGATGAAACCCTTTGCTTGGAGCTCACCAAGTCGCTTCTTCAATTCTTCTAGCTCATTGGGAGGCATCCGACACGCGCGCTTCGAGATAGGGGCGACGGGAAGCAACTCAATGACAAACTCCAGATCTCGGACCGGAGGCATCCCATGTAAATCATCAGGAAAAACATCCTCAAAGTTAGATACTATGGGAACATCCCGACTTGCAAGGTGGTTTTGTCTCTAATGCACATAGATGTGGCCCCAGCCGCGGCGAAAATCCGACCGCCGCTCAAGGGTCGGTGAGATAAACAATCTTCCCGGCACAATCGATTTGCCCCAAGTGTTGGGACAACCAATCCATGCCAAGAATCACATCCGCATCTCGAATCGAGCGTAATAAGATTTGCCAAAAATCCTACTCCTTTGACTTCAATAGGAACATCGCCGATTCCATATCGCCTCTCATTTCCACCCGAGAGCGGATGAGCAAAGGCACTCCCAAAGGAACACGGTGAAGACTACTAGCAGCAGCAAATGATCTTGAAATAAAAGAATGCGATGCTCGTAATCAAATAATACCTGCAGCAGACGAGAATTGACAAGAAGTGTACCCATCACGACATCCGCGCCCCCGAGCCTCCTCACCAAAGGTGGTTGACTCGACCGCTACCCGCACTCGGGCTTCGGATCATCTTCCGTCGTGGATGACCACTCCCGCGCGCGCCCTCCATTAGGACGAGGCTACCGCAACACTCGAGGGCAAGCGTTGGCGAGTGGCCCTTGTTGTGGCAAAAAACAAGTAACCTCGGCCGCCGGATTGCGAGGCCGCTCGTTGGCCGATCGCAGCGCACGTGATCAAAACACGGCCGCGGTGGACGAGGAGCCGTGCAGATGGCCTCGGGCCGGTGGAGCAAAGGAACGGGCCTCGTGCCGCCCGGCCGAGGACGAGTGAGGCGGTGTGAGTAGACCGATGGGCCTCCCATTTGCGCTATGGACTCGCCACGCTTTGCCTTATGCTCACCACAATGGCCTTGTCTACCAAGGCCCGAAAGTCGAGAAGTCCACAATAGATAGCTTGTCCCGCAACTCCTCGACAAGCCATTCATAAACTTCTCCCGCTAGCCTCATCTCGAGGCCACCTCCCCGAGCATAACGAGTCAAATGATTGAACTCGCATGTGTACTCCGTCACGCACTTGCGCCCTTGCTTGAGCGCGAGGAATTCTTTCTTTTCAGCTTCATCAAAGCCATCCGGGATGTGGGCCCGACCAAAGGTCGACCGAACTCCTCCCACGCGACCACATGGCCCGCGGTCGCATGGCGAGATAGTTCTCCCACCATGAGAGTGCCGCGCCTCAAGCCGGTGGGACGCAAAGAGTGCCCTATCCGTGCTCGGCATCGAGCTATGTTGAGCTTCGCCAACCATGCGCAGCCAATCATCCGCATCGAGAGGGTCCTCGTGAGCGGAGAAAGTCGGCGGCTACGCGCACGGAGGAACTCGCAAGTCCCCGCGAGTCCGGTGTCCGCCACCACGGCGGGAGTGGAGGTATTCCTAGCAATAACCTCCAAGATGCGTGTCGGTCCATGCGGTTTCGCCGATCCGAGCGAACCTCACCATGGTCGAGGAGGGGAAGCTCCTCATCATGACCATTTGGCCGATTCACCACTACGGTTCCCCACCATCCTATTCCACTAAGACAAGTTAGCAACAATCTAAGAGCAAGAAAGCCCAAAATTCATGAAAACAATCCAAAACAAACACAACGCAGGGTAAAGTCCAACCAACAAAATTTAAACACACATTTAACTCATTTTACACCTTACCCTATTATCCCCACAATTTTCTTTGTTGGATTAATCCCCATGGTCCTCCCGAAACTAATCCGGCCGGTAAACAACTATCTTTTGAAAGGGAAGAGAGAAACCAAGTTTTCAAAACTCAAATTAGAGTAAGGTGAGAGTAGAAAGCTAAGATAGGTAAGGAGTAAAATCTGAGAACCTGCCTAAGTTTTTATAAACCCTTTTGATACTTTGAAAATAAGCCTTTCAAAAATATCCTAAGGACGACTATGCTTGGGTTACTACGGTCAGAATGGCTCTGATACCAACTTTGTGAGGACCCCAATTTATTTGGTTTGTAATGCTTAACCATCCACCTGGTCCTAGCATCACAAATCAAATAAACTGATCCTCGAGATATGTATACTTCCCAGAAAGCAGTATACACACCTCGTTACAAAATTAGACATCAACTCCATTCCAAACATAGAGTCCAAACACCACACTACCAAACGGAAGATAAACAAATAGTAGAGTTATTATGCACACAGGCCGACTGCCCAAAAGATACACAAATAACAAGAAGAAGACAATGAAGCAAAAGTGCCATAAGATGGCTATAAACAAAGCCAATCAGTGCGCCTCCAACCCACAAGGCATCTGACCGGACCGCCAAGTCTAGTCGGTCACGAAACGGCAACACGACTCACGTATGAGGCCCCGAGGGCGGCCTTCTTCCTCTCGCAACAAAACATTAAGCAAAGCACCGAGTACAAAGATTGTCTTTGTACCCGCAAGACTGACGTGTGAACTAGCAGACCTGTTAATATGCTACATGCAGGCTTGTTTGGTGGAGGCCATATGTTTCATTTGCATAAAGCTAATTTTCATTTGCAATAATATAATACAGTTTGAAGGCGAGTTTGCAATTCATTTTTAATGTTAAACTAACAGTAAAGATAATCATAACCAAAGAGGAAGATAAACAACCTAGAAGTGACTAACCCAAAAGTCACTCCAACAATAGCACGAATCCCAGATTCGTACCACCCATCAAGTTTTAATTTAAATGTTGTAGTCTAACTCTCGATAAGCTTACCCAAGCGTGTCCATCACCTAGGACGAGGCTATTCGAATAGTTTTCAAACCCTGCAGGGGTGTACCACTGTACCCACACCTCGCATCGCTTTAAGCCAAAGCACACTTCCAAGGTATGTCGGCACCGCTAAGTCCTACGAGACTTTTTCAATATTGTGTATTAACTACGAGCCGCTCGTATGGATAGAAATCCATACGCTTACATGGTAAAGCCGAAAGGCAACTACCCACTCGTGATAAAGCTTTTCGGACAACTACCATGCTCCCACCTCCATCCCTCCCGCGACCTCCTGCGACCCTGAGCCAATACACGCCAAAGTACTAGGTCAAGAGAGGTCCCATACCTCTAGTGTGGTTAGAGCGCCGAAATGCCCGGATAAAAAACTCACAAGATGTTCGGTCCTTAATTGACCTGCACCTTTCCATCACACCCAATAGATCACACCAATCTTACCATTGTGCCGCGTCTAAATCATTTTTGTTTTCATTTTAGTTTTGCAATTAAACATAGCAAAAATGCTGAAATATAAAGTTATAGTAGGTTTTGAGTGATCAAGGTTACCGACTAAAGTCGATAACCGCCATTTCTACCGATAACTAAGCATGTCTAAGCAAGTTGACCGGATCTACTAAGTGACAAGAGATCATCCAATGACCTCTAATCACAAAGAAATAACCTAGGCTCGTAGTAGAGATTAATATTTTGTCTACAGGATATGCACTACGGATTTAACTAATCAATTTAACACAAATTAAGCAATGCATACATACAAATTGAAACAAAATATTAGACTTTAAAATACCGATAAACATGATCAAACCGCTTGTCCGGTCGCTGTTGCTCAATTTGTTACTGAGGGTCGTTCTCGTGGTTGCCGCAAATATCGAATCCTAACGATTGAACAAAAAATAATAAGAACGAAAAACACCGGCAAAACTCAACAATCAAATACAAACACCGATTTATACACAGAGGCTAGACCATCACAAAAGGAGTAACAAATAACTTCTACAGAGATGCTCCAAAAAGACATGCTTTCAAGTGATAGATCTACCCACTCACTTATTTATCAGGCTAACCACAAAATCAATCTTCTTATATGATTTAAACTTTGGACAGACTTTGATGGTGATTGAGTGCACATCTATTATTTAATCAACAAGTTAACACATCAAAAACAGCTAGCTACTCTAAAACAACCATTATCGCTTGAGAGCACGTAACCTACAAGAAGCTATTTGAAAACACTAACTAGTCAAGTATCCAACTATGAGATGCTAAACAAAATTCTAATTAAGCTTGGGCTTTAATAACATTCAGCTACTAACACATCTAAGTATCACACCAACATATAGGAAGGTTATCACAATTCGAGATGCTACTACTCCAAATCTTCTTGACCGATAAATCAAAAGTACAGAGACAATAACATGATCATCTAACTATCCCTATGATCAAACATGACAACAAGAGCTTTGAAACTTTAAGATACTAACTAAATGATTTCATGCTAACCACCACAACAAAAGGGAGTCAACCAAAGACTAAACAAGAATCCAAAGCATAAGAATGAAGCTAAAATTTAGTTAATGACAAATGTAAACGACAACAGAAACATTACAGAGAACAACACTATAATTCTTTCAAACTTCCAAAACCAAATTTTGATCATGCAATGAGAGTGAACTAAAGAACATTCCTAATCATGATTAGAGACTAAAGAACTGGTTTTGAAGGAGTGGGCCCCACCGCCGATGCATGCAGAGGAGCACTGAGAAGAAAGAGAGGCTCACGGCTCGACTGGATTCGTCGCCGGTGAAGGAGTGGCGGCGAGGTCGCGACGACGCCAAAATGGGTTGCTCGAGTATCACCGGCGAAGGTGGTCACGCGCAGCCGGAGATGCATCGAGGTGGCGCGGCGACGAGCACGGCGCGGCGGTGGGGTGACAAGGTGCGGCCGCACTGCAGAGGTAGACAATGAAAATTAGCGCGCGCATGGGCATCGATGAGTTACCAGAACTCACGGAATGACGCGAGCTCAAGAGGTCGCCGAGATGGCCCGGCGACGAACCGGGCGGCGATCAAGGGGTCACCGAGGAGGGAGCAACCTGAGCAAAAATAGGGGAAAAGAGAGACGGAGATAGCTTGAGTGAGTGCACTAGATGGTGCTGGCGTGAGCAATTGCCCTAGGAACCAACTCACCGGAGATGAGGACGATGATCCAACTTTTCTACGAGGAAGAGGGACACCAAAATTCAATGGCCCCCTGCGAGTGAAACTCAAAATTAGCTGAGGGGAAATCATGATAGGGATCTGGAACACGATGTGACGCGCACAAGAAGGGATGATCTTCACTGGTTGTGGTGCTGACACGGCGGAGGCGCACGGTCGTGAACCCAGATTGCGCACTACTACAATTTGACCTCAGGGAAGGCAATGGAGGGTAGGAAGTGGTCTTAGGGTGTCCAAAGGAGGATAAGAGAGCTTTACGAGGGCTTAAGTAGGAAGAGGGCGGAGGAAAGCGAGTGGCGATGCTTTCGCACCGTGGAGCTCAAGAACGGTGCCGACAACCGGTGAACGGAAAAGTGGGTGATTGATGCCGCCGGGGCATGGTCTTCACGGAAGATGCGGCCGAGGAAATGCGCGCGAAAATCGGAAGCGGTGACGAGACAATGAGTCGAGGTGGCGATCATGCGCGCCATCGCGCACTCACTCTTCTGGCGCGAGGTAGGTGACGACGACATGTGGGGCCCGCCGTCGCCGACCGACAAGAAGAAACGGCGCGAGCCCGAGTCAAGGCGCGGCGCAAACCGGTGGTTCGACTCGACCATTATCGCACCGACCGCTGGATCCGAGATGGACGGTCGAGATTGATGTATGCATTGGACAGTCGGCGGACTCGACGCTAACGAGGATCGCGCGATGCATGTCGGACGGTCCACGAGAGATTAGGCTTAGGCGGTGCGCTAGGGCGCGACCGAGCCATGTGGTGCGGTCGGACTCGAGTCGGAGGTTGGGTTCGATCCCGAGGAACGATGAATACCGATTTGGGGTTTTAAAAGGTCGATAGAGTTTGAAGAATTTTTAGAGGTAGTTCCTGAGCTCCAAAATTTCCGAAATTTTTATGGTAGCTACAAGGGACCTAGAACAACATTGCATAAATTTTCCAGAACTTGTTATGCAATGCATTGTTCTACAGAAAATTCACAAGTTGCTAAACTAGGGTTTGACCAGAAATTCAAACTAGTTTGACTTGGCCATTTGAAATAGCAAATAAAATCTAAAAATTGTGAAATAATTCAGGGAGGTAGATAAGATGATCAAGATGACAGGAAAAATAATTTCAGAGGATGATCACAAGTTTGAAGGCTAAGAATTTGCTGACAACAATTTCCATTCACAAGAATTAAACTCTCAAAATTGGAAATTGCTAGGAAAAATTGTAGAAACTCTCAAATGATTTCATGAGGCATCAAAAGTTTTTATTTCTCCTCATAATTTACATTTGAAATACAAACCCTAAGTTAGGGCTGTTACAAATCTCCCCCCCTTACAGGAATCTCGCCCCGAGATTCTGATCACTGGGAGAAGAAGGATGGGTAATCTGCCGAGACGATCTTCCCGCTCCCAAGTGGCTTCATCCTCTGAGTGATTTGACCATCGAACTTTAAGGAACTTTATCACACGGTTCCTTGTTCTTCGCTCAGCTTCTTCGAGGATACGAACGGGCGCCACGATAAGATCGATCTTCGCACATCGATATTTTCCAATGGTGTTTCCTCCACAGAACACGAAGGCACTTCTTCAATTGTGACACATGGAAAACATCATGCACCCCTCAAGTGCAGCCGGCAACTCTAACTTGTATGCAACAGCTCCCACTTTCTTGATGACGCGATACGGTCCAACATATCGAGGAGCCAACTTGCCTTGACACCAAACGACGATGTCCTTCAGAGGTGAGACTTTGAGATACACAAAGTCATTGGGCCGAAACTCACTCACGACGACGCCGACCGCATAGCTCTTCTCGCTCGATCGAAGCTACGCGCAAGTGCTCACGAATCAATCGCACTTGGCTTTGGCCTCATTGATGGAATCGGACCAAAGAACCGCCTTTCACCGTTCCACCGGTTCAACGGTGTTCGCAGCGCCGCCCATACAAGGCCTCAAATGGTGCCATACCGAGACTAGCTCGGAAGTCGTTGTTGTAGGAGAACTCGGCAAGCGGTAGGCACTTCTCCCAATTCTTTCCATAGGAAAGAACACAAGCACGAGCATGTCTTCAAGCACTTGATTGACGCGCCCGTCGACCATCGATCGCCGAGGATGATAGGCGAGGTGAACGAAGACGGGTCCCCATGGCTTCTCGTGAAATCGTGCCATAGCCGAGAAGTGAAAAGAGAGCCACGATCGACACAATCGTTCGTGGCACACCATGCAAGCTCACAATGCGGAGATATAGAGATCGCCAATCGCCGACATCGAGAGTGGTACATACCGCGGAAGTGTGCTACTTTTGTCAATCGATCGATAACAACCAAGATAGCATCCTTCCCCGAAAAAAGCACGGCAAACCGGTGATAAAATCCATGCCAACGTAATCCCACTTCCACTCGGTATGGGCAAGGGTCAAGAAGACCACTGGACGTTGATGCTCGGCCTTGACGCGACAACATATGTCACACCTGGCCACGAACCTCGCAATCTCGCGCTTCATGCGAGTCCACCAGAATCTCTGACGCAGATCTTGGTACATTTTAGTGGTCCCGGGATGGATGGACAAAGGCGAATCATGGGCCTCTGGAGAATCAAATCCCGCAACTCGGGACCTTTGGGACCACAAGACGCCGCCCAAACCATACAACACCGTGCTCATCTTACGTGAAACACTTGGCTCATCCATTCTTGATGTTTCGCTTGATTTTACCCACACCAACATCGATTGTTGTGGCCGACTTGATTTGATCCACCAAGGTTGGTTGCACAACCAAGGCAAGAAGGGAACCATGCTCAACCAAACCCAAGTTGAGACGCTGAAATTTCGCAAGAAGTGCAGTTCTTTGCGCTTGGATCATCAAAGTATTGCAATACACCTTTCGGCTAAGTGCATTGGCAACTACATTGGCCTTGCGGTGATATCGAATACCCATGTCATAATCTTTGATCAATTCCACCATCTCCTCTCGCACGAGGTTCAGATCGCTGAGTGAACAAGTATTTCAAACTCTTGTGATCGGAATACACCTCACAACGGTTACCGATCGGATAATGCCGCCAAATCTTGAGTGCATGAACCACAAAGAAGAAGCTCTAAATCATGGGTGGGATAGTTGAGCTCATGAGGTCTCAATCGCTCGGATGCATAGGCAACCGCCTTGCCTTCCCGCATAAGAACACATCCAAGTCCCCGACGAGAGGCATCGCAATAAATATCAAGCTCTTGTGGACATCGGAAGAGTAAGGAATGGAGTTGAAGTCAAACGCTGTTTGAGCTCCCAAAGCTCTCATCACAAGCAGAGGACCACACAAACTTCTTGTCCTTCTTGAGCAATTCAACATCGGCTTTGCGATCTTGGAGAAGTTCTCGATAAAGCGCGGTAGTAGCCCGCTAAACCAAGAAAACTCCGCACATCGCTGATCGACTTGGCCGACCCCAAGATAGAACATCGCCGACCTTGCTGGGATCCACACTATGCCTCCAACTGAAAGAACATGGCCCAAGAATGCCACTTCCTTCAACTAACTCACATTTGTTGAACTTCGCATATAGCCGATGCTCCGCAATTTGCTCAAAACAATCTTCGATGCTCAAAGATGCTCGCTTGATCTTGGAATAGATAAGAATATCATCAATAAAGACCACCACAAATTTATCCAAATACTCCATGAATACCGAATTCATAAGGTTCATGAACAAAGTGGAGCATTGGTTAGACCAAAGACATGACGGTATACTCGCATGCAGACCATAACGAGTAGTGAAAGCCGTCTTGAATATCCTCGATCCGATCCGACTTGATGATACCCCATTCTCAAATCAATCTTTGAGAACACCGGGCTCGACCAACTGATCGAAAGATCATCAATGCGGGGCGAGGATATTTGTTCTTCACCGTCACCTCATTGAGAGGACGGTAATCAACACACATGCGCAAAGTCTTGTCCTTCTTCTTCACAAAGATCACCGGACAACCCCAAGGAGATGAACTGGGACGGATGAAACCCTTTGCTTGGAGCTCACCAAGCCGCTTTTCAATTCTTCTAGCTCATTGGGAGGCATCCGATACGGCGCCTTCGAGATAGGGGCAGGACCGGGCAGCAACTCAATGACAAACTCAAGGTCTCGAACCGGAGGCATCCCGGGCAAGTCTTCAGGAAAGACATCCACAAAGTCAGATACTATGGGAACATCCACGAATTTGCAAGGTCGGTTTCGTCTCTAATGCACATAGATGTGGCCCCCGAAGGCTGCGCGAAAATCCGACCGCTACCAAGGGTGGTGAGATAGACAATCTTCCGGCACAATCGATTTGCCCCAAATGTTGGGACAACCAATCCATGCCAAGAATCACATCCGGACGATTCGAAGCGTAATAAGGTTTGCCAAAAACCCTACTCCTTTGACTATGATAGGAACATCCCGACATTCCAGATCGGCTCTCATTTCCGACCCGAGAGCGGATGAGCAAAGGAACTCCCAAAGGAACGGTGAAGACCACTAGCAGCAGCAAATGATCTTGAAATAAAAGAATGCGATGCTCGTAATCAAATAATACCGCAGCAGGACGAGAATTGACAAGAAGTGTACCAATCACGACATCCGCGCCTCCGAGCCTCCTCACCAAAGGTGGTTGACTCGACCGCGCCGCACTCGGTCTTCGGATAATCTTCGTCGTAGGTGACCACTCCCCTGCCGCGCCCTCCATTAGGACGAGGCTCGCCGCAACACTCGAGGGCAAGCGTTGGCGTAGTGGCCCTTGTTGTGGCGGCGAAAACAAGTAACCTCGGCCGCCGGATTGCGAGGCCACCTGTCTTTGGATCACAGCGCACGGGTCAAACACGGCTGCGCGTGTGGACGAGGAGCTGGTGCAGATGGCCTCGGGGCTGGTGGAGCAAAAGAACGGGTCCCTGGTGCTGGCCCGGCTCCGGGACGAGTGAGGCTGGTGTGAGTAGACTGATGCGCCTCCCATTTGCGCTATGGACTCGCCAACGCCTTTGCCTTATGCTCAGCAACAATGGCCTTATCTACCAAGGCCTGAAAGTCAGAGAAGTCTACAATAGATAGCTTGTCCTGCAACTCCTCAGACAAGCCATCCATAAACTTCTCCTGCTTAGCCTCATCTGAGGCCACCTCTCCCGGAGCATAACGAGCCAGATGATTGAACTCGCATGTGTACTCGTCACGCACTTGCGCCTTGTTTGAGCGCGAGGAATTCCTTCTTTTCAGCTTCATCGTGCCATCGGGATGTGGGCCCGACCAAAGGTCGACTGAACTCCTCCCACGCGACACATGGCCGCGGTCGCATGGCGAGATAGTTCTCCCACCATGAGAGTGCCGCGCCTCAAGCCGGTGGGACGCGAAGAGTGCCTTATCCTGTGCTCGGCATCGAGCTATGTTGAGCTTTCGCCAACCATGCGCAGCCAATCATCCGCATCGAGAGGGTCCTCGAGCGGAGAAAGTCGGCGGCCGCGACGGAGGAACTCGCAAGTCCCCGCGAGTCCGGTGGCCGCCACCACCGGCAGGAGTGGAGGTATTCCTAGCAATAACCTCCAAGATGCGCTGTCGGTCCATGCGGTTTCGCTCGATCGAGCGAGAACCTCACCATGGTCGGAGGAGGGGAAGTTCCTCATCATGACCACTGGCCGATCCGACCGCTACGGGTTCCGGCCATCCTGTTTTACTAAGACAAGTTAGCAACAACTTTAAGATCAAGAAAGTCCAAGATTCATGAAAGCAGTCCAAACACAAACACAAAGCAGAATAAAGATCAACCAGCAAAAATTCAGACGCATAACTACTCACTTAACACCTTACCCTATTATTCCCACAATCTTCCATAGTTCTCCCAAAACTAATTCCACCAGATAAGTAACTATCTTTTGAAAGGGAAGAGAGAAACCAAGTTTTCAAAACTCAAATTAGAGTAAGATGAGAGTAGAAGGCTAAGATAGGTAAGGAGTAAAATCTGAGAATCTGCCTAGGTTTTCATAAACCCTTTTATACTTTGAAATTAAGCTTTTCAAAATATCCTAAAGGACGACTAAGCTTGGGTTGTTACGGTCGAATGGCTCGATACCAACTTTGTGAGGACCCCAATTTATTTGGCTTGTAATGCTTAACCAACCACCGGTCCTAGCATCACAAATCAAATAAATTGATCCTCGAGATATGTATACTTCCCAAAGCAAGATACACACCTGTACAAAATTAGACATCAACTCCATTCCAAACATAGAGTCCAAACACCACACTACGAAACAGAAGATAAACAAATAGTAAAGTTATTACAGACAAAGGCCGACAGGCCACAAGATACATAAATAACAGAAAGAAGACAGCGGAAGCAAAAGTGCCATAAGATGGCTATAAACAAAGCCAATCAGTGTGCCTCCAACCCACAAGGCATCTGACCGGACCGCCAAGTCTAGTCGTCCATGAAACGGCAACACGACTCACGCAGTGAGGCCCTTGGGCTCACCTTCTTCCTCTCGCAACAAAAACATTAAGCAAAGCAACCGAGTACAAAGATTGTCTTTGTACCCGCAAGACCGACGTGTGAACTAGCGCACTGTTCATATGCTCGCATGCAGAGCTTATTTGGTGGAGGCCATATGTTTCATTTGCACAAAGCTAGATTTGTTTGCAATAATGTAATACAGCTTTAAAGGCAAGTTTGCAATTCATTTTTAATGTTGAAATAAGCTGAAAGATAAATAAAGATAGATACAAGTAACCACCTAGAAGTGACTATCCCAATAGTCACCACAATATAGCACGAATCCCAGTTCGCACCACCCATCAAGTTTTAATTTTAAAAGGTTGTAGTCTAACTCTTGAAAAGCTTACCCAAGCGTGTCCATCACCTAGGACGAGGCTATTCGAATAGTTTTAACCTCGCAGGTGTACCAATGTACCCACACTTCGCATCGCCTTTAAGCCAAAGCACACTTCCAAGGTATCTCGCACGGCTAAGTCCTACGAGACTTTTTCCAATATTGTGTATTAACTACGAGCCGCTCGTATGGATAGAAATCCATACGCTTACATGGTAAAGCCGAAAAGACAACTACCCACTCAGATAAAGCTTTTTGGACAACTACCATGCTCCCAACACCATCCCTCCCGCGACCTCCTGCGACCCGGGCCAATACACGCCAAAGTACTAGGTCAAGAGAGGTCCCATATACTCTAGTGTGGTTAGCACGCCGAAATGCTGGATAAAAATTCACTCACAAGATGTTCGGTCCTTAATTGACCTGCACCTTTCGGTCACACCCAATAGATCACACCAAACTTACCATTGTGCAGCGTCTAAATCATTTTTGTTTTCAGTTTTAGTTTTGCAATTAAACATAGCAAAAATGCTGAAACAAAAATTATAGTAGATGTTGTGTGATCAAGGTTACCGACTAAAGTCGATAACCGCCTTGATTCTACCGATAACTAAGCATGTCTAAGCAAGTTGACCGGATCTACTAAGTGACAAGAGATCATCCAATGACCTCTAATCACAGAAATAACCTAGGCTCGGTAGTAGAGATCAATATTTTGTCTACAGGATATGCATTTCTGGATTTAACTAATCAATTTAACACAAATTAAGCAATGCATACATACAATTTGAAACAAAATATTAGATTTTAAAATCTTGGGATTATCATGATCAAACCGCTTGTCCGGTCATTGTTGCTCAATTTGTTGCGGAGGGTCGTTCTCGTGGTTGCGCAAATATCGAATCCTAACGATTGAACAAAACAATGAATAAGAACAAATAACACCGGCAAAACTCAATAATCAAATACAAACACCAATTTATACACAGAGGCTAGACCATCACAAAAGGAGTAACAAATAACTGCTACAGAGATGTTTCAAATAGACATGCTTTCAAGTGATTGATCTACCCACTCACTTATTTATCAGGTTAACCACAAAATCAATCCTCTTATATGATTTAAACTTTGGACAGACTTTGATGGTGATTGTGTGCACATCTATTATTTAATCATCAAGTTAGTATATCAAAAACAGCTAGCTACTCTAAAACAACCATTATCAGGTGAGAGCACAGAACCTACAAGAAGCTATTGAAAACACTAACTAGTCAAGTATCCAACTATGAGATGCTAAACAAAATTCTAATTAAGCTTGGGCTTTAATAAAATTCAGCTACTAACACATCTAAGTATCACACCAACATATAGGAAGGTTATCACAATTCAGATGCTACTACTCCAAATCTTACTGCACTGATAAATCAAAAGTACAGAGATAACAACATGATCATCTAACTATCCCTATGATCAAACATGACAACAAGAGCTTTGAAATTTTAAGATACTAACTAAATGATTTCATGCTAACCACCACAACAAAAGGGAGTCAACCAGCACTAAACAAGAATCCAAAGCATAAGAATGAAGCTAAAATTTAGTTACTGACAAATGTAAAGCGACAACAGGGAACAATTACAGAGAACAACACTAAAATTCTTTCAAACTTCCAATACCAAATTTTGATCATGCAATGAGAGTGAACTAAAGAACATTCCTAATCATGATTAGAGACTAAAGAACTGGTTTTGAAGGAGTGGGCCCCACCATCGATGCATGCAGAGGAGCACATGAGAAGAACAGAGAGGCTCATGGCTCGACTGGATTCGTCGCCGGTGAAGGAGTGGCGGCGAGGTCGCGACGACGGCCAAAATGGGTTGCTCGAGGATCACTGAAGCTGAAGGTGGTCACGCGGCAGCCGGAGATGCACTGAGGTGGCGCGGCGACGGAGCACGGCGGCCGGCAGTGGGGGTGACAAGGTGCGGTGCACGCAGAGGTGAACAATGAAAATTAGCGCGCGATGGGCATCGATGAATTACCGGGAACTCACCGAATGACGCGGAGCTCAAGAGGTCACGGAGATGGCCCGCGAAGAGAACCGTGGCGGCGATCAAGGGGTCACCGAGGAGGAGCAACTGAGCAAAAATAGGGAAAAGAGAGACGGAGATAGCTTGAGTGAGTGCACTAGATGGTGCTGGCGTGAGCAATTGCCCTAGGAACCAACTCACCGGAGATGAGGACGATGATCCAACTTTCGGCCGAGGAAGAGGGACACCAAAATTCAATGGCCCCCTGCGAGTGAAACTCAAAATTAGCTGAGGGGAAATCATGATAGGGATCTGGAACACGATGTGACGCGCAAAGAAGGGATGATCTTCACTTTGGTTGTGGTGCCGACACGGAGGCGGCCTGATCGTGAACCCGAGATTGCGCACTACTACAATTTGACCTCAGGGAAGGCAATGGAGGGTAGGAAGTGGTCTTAGGGTGTCCAAAGGAGGATAAGAGAGCTTTGCGAGGGCTTAAGTAGGGAAGAGGGCGGAGGAAAGCGAGTGGCGATGCTTTCGGCACCGTGGAGCTCAAGAACGGTGCCGACAAACTGGTGAACGGAAAAGTGGGTGATTGATGCTGCTCAGGGCATGGTCTCTCAGCGGAAGATGCGGCCGAGGAAATGCGCGCGAGAAAATCGGAAAGCGGTGACGAGACAGCGGAGCTGAGGTGGCGTTCATGCGCGCTACCGCCGGCACTCAGCCCTTCGGCGCGAGGTAGGTGACGACCTGACATGTGGGGCCCGCCTGTCAGCGACAGCAGCAAAACGGCGCGAGCCCGAGTCAAGTGCGGCGCAAACCAGTGGTTCGACTCGACCATTATCGCGCCGACCGTTGGATCTGAGATGGACGGTCGAGATTGATGTATGCATTCGGACAGGTCGACAGACTCGACGCACGAGGGCCGCACGATCTGTATCGGACGGTCGACAGAGATCGGGCTTAGGCGGTGCCGCTAGGTGGCGCGACCGAGCCATGTGGTGCGGTCGGACTCGAGTCGGGCTCGGGTTCGAGCCCGAGGAACAGTGAATACTGATTTGGGGTTTTAAAAGGCTGAGAGAGTTTGGGAAATTTTTAGAGGTAGTTCCCGAGCTCCAAAATTTCCGAAATTTTTATGGTAGCTACAAGGGACCTAGAACAACATTGCATAAATTTTCCAGAACTTTTTATGCACTGAATTGTTCTACAGAAAATTCACAAGTTGCTGACCTAGGGTTTGACCAGAAATTCAAACTAGTTTGACTTGGCCATTTGAAATAGCAAATAAAATCTAAAAATTGTGAAATAATTCAGGGAGGTAGATAAGATGATCAAGATGACAGGAAAAATAATTTCAGAGGATGATCACAAGTTTGAAGGCTAAGAATTTGCTGACAACAATTTCCATTCACAAGAATTAAACTCTAAAAATTGGAAATTGCTAGGAAAAATTGTAGAAACTCTCAAATGATTTCATGAGGTATCAAAAGTTTTTATTTCTCCTCATAATTTACATTTGAAATACAAACCCTAAGTTAGGGCTGTTACAGGAATGATATCATGAACGCGTAGTTCGCGCGTTAATTTTTGTTGAGGAATGAATTGGGTCATGAATAGAATGTTCGAGTGTTGATTATATTTGGAGATTATACCTTTGATGATCATTACTTACTTCTTTACAATGTTTTCTAAATTTTTTTACAAATGGCAAGTTAGAATCTTTAGTGTTTATCTATATGCAAAACTTGTTTTATGCTGAAAACTGACTAGTGTAGTAGCTTTCTATTGATACTTACCTGCATCCTTATTTTTCTTGAAAAGTCTCGTGAGTACAACTTTGTACTTGAAAAGTGTCTATTTGATCGGTAGGACGACGGACCTTAACGGCTTTAACTCTAGTTGGTTGCTTGTGGGATTTTGGGCATGCTAACTCGTTATTCCCTTTTTACTTTAAGTTTATCTTCCACTGCGATTTATTTGTGTTGTTGTTATTTAGATTTGGCCGATTGACCCTCTTATGTAAAATTTGGACCCTAAAGTTCCATATGTTGAAGATATATCAAAGTTTCTATTTCCCTTGTATGATTGTGTATGGATGTGATTGCGATGTTGTATTAGGATATGTGCATGTTAGCCACTGATCCTTGGGAGCTAACATGAGACACATATCCGGGCACTTGGAATCGTTTTCGTCTCATGTTAAGTATTGCGTTTTAGCGTAATTACTTAGCTTAAAACGGATCCGATCCCAGGAGGCCTCACAGGGGAGAACCGGGCCGGGGCGGCAGAGGGGAGGGAAAACGCGGAGGAAGAAGGAAAAAGGGGTGCTACAGGTCAGCTACATGAAGTCAGATTATTTTAATTTTGACCAACATTGTCTTCATGAATGAATATATACCCGCGCCATTGGCGCGTATACGTTCGGACGGGTGGAGGGTAAGGCGAGCGACGGACCCAGCGGGCAGCGAGCGAACGCGTGAGACAAAGTGTTTAGGTCAGGCTGGAATACTGCACCTATGCATGTGCCCTTTGGGCCTAATATAAAAGGAAAAGGCAAAGGCAAAGGCAAAGCTAAAGAGAAAGAAAACAGTAACGAAAAGAGCATGTTTGTATACCATTGCCGAACCATACGTGAGTACGTGCGTCCTAGGACATAAAGAAAAAGAAACGAAGAAGAAACAGGATAGAAAAGGAAAAAAAAAAGGAAAAGAGCATGTTTGGACCAATGTATATATCCGTACGTACGTCCTACAGCATGATCCGGCCGGCAAACCATTTTACGTAAACATTAAAGGTATCAATGGCTATAGCAAGCCAAGAATTTGATTCCGCGACGGACGAACGAAGCGAGCATCGATCATGGCCTGAGCAAACCGTGCACGCCATGACTAGCGGCCAGCCAGCTCCCTAGCTAGCGAAGTAGCAGACAACCATGGCCATGGCTGGCCTGTCCTACCTTGCTTTCAACCATCCTCCGTGCATGCGCGATTAATTCTCACTGAACTCTAGAGAGATCTAGATCAGAGATGGTTGGGTTGGCCCAGGGCTCCTCGACTCGCTGCTGGACCGCCTGACGTCGTTGCTCCTCGACGAGGCGCAGCTGCTGGGCGGCGTCCGCGGCGACGTGGAGTTCATCAGGGACGAGATGGAGTCCATGAACGGCGTCCTGCTGCACCTGACGGACGCCCAGCACCGGGACCACCAGGTCCGGGCGTGGATGAAGCAGGTCGCCGGCCTCGCGTGGGACTGCGGGGGCTACGTCGATCTCTACGTCCGGCACGTCGGGCTCCTGCCGACCCCGCGCGACCAAGGGCCTCCTGGGCTGCCTGCGCCGGCTCATCCGGCTGCTGCGGACCGTCCCGGCCCGGCACCGGGTGGCGACGCGGATCCGGGAGCTCAAGGTCCGGGCGCGCGACGTGGGCGACAGGCGGAAGAGATACGATGTCACCGTGCCATCACATCAGGCTGCTCCTGACGATGACGATGACGATGACGCGACCATCGACGTCGTCCACTCTCCGTGGGCGCATGCAGCTGCAGGCGCGGAGGAGGAAGGAGATGTTCGGAGACGCGCTCTACTAGCAGCATACGGTGAACTGCCGCCGGACGATGAGGAGACTATCGTAAACGAAGGCATCGATCGTCTGGTAGAGTGGCTACTGCCGCCGGAGGAAGCACCTGCGGAGGTGGCAGACCACAGCTCAGGGTCTTCCTATCGGGGAATCGTGGTATTGTTACTATCGCTCGGAGACCTTGGAAGATCGTATTGCACGGGGGGTGTACGAACATCCCTCCGTGGTGAGCTCATTTGGTTGCAAGGCCCGGCTCGTTGGAGAGGATTTACTGGAGGAGCTAGAGGCAGCACTCCTTCAACTGCGGACTGCTGGTAAACGCTTCCTGATTCTTCTTGAAAAAGTCTGTGAAGAAGAATGGGAGGCCATAAAATCTGCTCTGTTAGATGCTGCTGACGATGGTTACCCTGCTGGTAGCGCTATAATCCTGACCACATCAAGTGATTATGTTGCCAAGTCGTCTGCTCACAAAACCTTCCGCCCTCCAAGTCTATATGTTTTTTTCTACGATCAAGCGGAGGCGCTTATTGCTGGATCATCCGAATGCTATCACGATTTAGTGATACAAGTTCAAAATGAATGTTACCCAGATGCCTTTGCAATGAAGATGCTCCTGCATCTTCTCTATGTTAATCCTGAGAGGACGACGGATGAGCTGATCAACTTGGGCGAGAGACTATCAAAGTGTAATGGGCTGAACAAAAGCGTTGCTAAGCAAATGCTAATGTTCTGCTACAATGAGCTGCATAGCAAGTTTAGGAGTTGCTTGCTGTATCTATCTGTTTTCCCCAAAGACCACATCATAAGGAGAAGAAGCTTGGCTAGAAGATGGATTGCCGAGGGCCTCATAGCAACCAAAACAGACCACATTGAGAGTGCAATGGATAGAAGCAAGCATGGAGCAACCGCAACAGATGAAGCTGAGCGCTATTTCGATGTGCTCCTCACTCGAGGGTTCCTTTGTCCTGGGAAATCAGTGCTGAGGAAACGTCAAGAGCTGCACAGTACATCATCAAGTCCGCAAGTTCATCACCAGGATCGCTACAGATGTAAACTTTGTGGGCACAAACCTGCCACTTGATTTGGCTCACCACCTTTCCATCCATAACAGAATAGGGTTGCACGCATCTCACTCTGATCTTCCCTTGGACGCGAATGGTAGTGGCATTGTAGCTTTTCTTCCATCTCTGGCCAAGTCTTCTCAATGGCAGCTACTGAAAGTGCTGGATCTAGAAGGCTGCAAAGGATTGAAGAAGCATCATCTGAAGAGCATCTGTAAGATGTTACTGCTCAAGTACTTGAGTCTCAGGAATACAGATGTTGTACAACTCCCAAAGCAAATTCAGAAGCTCCGGTGCTTGGAGACACTGGACATCCGGCAAACCAAGGTACAAGCACTTGCCACAAAAGCTATTGTGCTTCCAATGCTCAAGTATTTCCTTGCTGGCCGCAAGGTCTCCGCCGGCAATGAAGCTACGAGATCTGAAGATTCATTTTCAACGGTGCGCATGCCCCTCTGCATTCAGAAAATGAAGAACATAGAGATATTGTCCCATGTCCATGTTTCCAACAGTGATAAGGAACTAGCCAGCATTGCTCAGCTGCTGAAACTGAGGAAACTTGGTGTAGTTCTTGACGGTAAAAATGCCAAGCTAAATGATCTGTTCCGTCAAATCGAAAAATTGCATAGATGTCTTCGTTCCTTGTCAATCAGGATCGACCAACCAGCAAGAAGTGAGAGTACTCCTGATGCAGAGACGGCGGCAGCATTAGCCTCACCTCCAAAGCTTCTCGAGAGCCTAAACATCAGTGGCATCACAAGTGGGCTTCCGTCTGGATTGCAGAGCTCGATCAACTTACCAGGATAACACTGAGCGAGACTTACCTGGGGAAGCTGCTGTACGCATCCTTAGCAAGCTTAGAATCCTGCGCTGCCTCAGGCTCCGGTACAAGTCATACACCGCAAGAGAGCTCAGCTTCAGGAACGAGAATTCCAGCATCTCAAGTCGCTGGTCGTCGAGGGCGGCGACATCACCAACATCGGTTTTGATGCTGGAGCGGCTCCTAAGCTCGAGATGATTGTCTGGTCTTTTGCCACCATAGAGGCTCTTTCCGAGTCAAACACCTCCCAAAGTTGAGGAAGCTCGAGCTCAATGGTGACTGCAACCCAGATCAGGTGGAACAACTCAGACAAGCAATTCAAGAGCATCCCAACCATCCTGATTTCAAGCACAATCCACACCTTCAACGCCAAGAAGCTGGAACTTTGGTTGCTGCCTCGACTACATGAGTACTCAATTACTCTCCATCAACTGGAAGCTTGCCTCGGTATTTCTCCATTCATATATATAACCTGGAATAAAGACGCAGCCGAAGGAAAGCCTGGTCATCTTCCTTCAGTCTCATGCGTCGCTGAATATGAATTATTCCTGCTCGCGTTAATTCGTTTAATTTCCTTTCTGCACGTATGTGTGTTTGGTTTCATTCTCTGTACTGTATAGACTTGGAATGATTTATGTACGTGGCTCTTTATGTGTGTGTGAGCTGCCCTAGCTTCATGCTATGGCCTACAGTGTAGTATTGCATTTGCATGTATTCACCTGTACAATGCTATCATGTTTCACGCGTGTGACATTCGTGAGCGAACACTACTGTGTGTATGGTAATTATTTGATTGCTAAGTGATGCCGAGTCTGTGTGCTATATACTGATTGATGAAATAAATTACTATAGGTTGGTTATGTATGAGCACCTGTCAAACAAGACGAACTTGGTTATCCTTTTGTCATGCAGAATGGATGTTTACTTTCCTGTCTTGTGAGTTGCAATTGGTGGTCTAAATAATAGCAAATTGTCGAGTTTGCTGTTAGGTGACCGGCGGTCCCCTCATCAACACCCATCTAATTCACACAAATTTTCACGAAATCCCTTCTATCTTCTCACGTCACACATTGCCCCAACACAGCTTCCCGGATCGTTTCCTCACGAATCGTACGGAACTAGCACCAATTACGCAAGAACCACGAGCACCAGATACGCATAGCAGCGAAGCGATCCATCCATGAAAGAAACAAGAACCGGTGGCTGAGACGAGGAAACCCGACCTTTCGTCAAACATGGTTCCACATCACGAAGTATTTTTTTTTTTTAGAAATGCCTAGGAGGAACTAGCCATTTTTTTTCTCTTAAGAAGATTTTTTTTTTGTTCTGGGATTTCCCCTTCGGAACCGACCGGACACCGGTGCCGAGTCCCGAACTCGAACTCTGGTGGGCTGAGCAGCCTCTGCTGCCACAAACCAAGTGAGCTACGCTCACTTCCCTCACGAAGTATTTGAACTTTTCAAAGAGCGACCGAGGAGAACAAGCCATGTCATTGTGCATTCGTGCAGCTAGATTATCGGGTTTGTTTCTACGTACGCAAATTCTACTTTCTTTCCGGTTCTCTTAAGGTTTTATTTCCAACTAGCCTCAGGGGCAGATCCCGTCGTGCGGGTGCTGGAGCCCCCTACCTAGGGCTGGCTCATGGTATACTTTGTAGCACTCCTAATCCAGCCGTGCTCAGGTAGGCTACCGCTAGCTGACAGCTCGGCATTCGGCAAACCGCAAACAGACGATCATGCCCCATTTGTGTCCATAAATTTTATTCCTAATCTGCCACTGACTAGCCTTGCATCTGCTTCTTCATATCCAAACTATCTTTGGATTTAATAGTTTAGCCCGACTATCTTGGCCTGGTCTCGAATTCTATCTATATGCAGCACCTTGGCTGTTACACGTGGAATCTGATTTAATTTGAACTCGATATATGCCTAATAATCAACTGGTTGGACTCAGATTATTATTGCACATTTGTACCACATGAGATCTAGATAATAGGATTTTTTTGGGTTTGCTTCGCCGTGTCCCTTGCTTGAGAGATCATTTATCTTTTTTCCCGAACTTGCTTCGAGACCGCTTATCTAATCTCTCTCTGTTCAGAGATCACTTATATATTTTTTGGGTTTCCTGCACCAACTTTGTCCTAGCTCGGAAACCTATTTCTGCGGCTCATTACTGCTCTGGTTTTGCACAAGAGCAAGTTACCGCCTGTCTGGTTACAATGTCATTCTACCTGATTTGTCGTGTTTATCATGAAAAAAATGGGATTATTTATTTGTAAGGTGATTGAATTTTTTTAGCATAATTTATATTTTTTCATTAGATCAAACATTCAATCACATAACATGTCAATCTTTACACAAATTTAATGGTTATAAAAAATACAGTCAACTTAAAAAAATCAGGTAATTTAGAAATAGAAAATCCTAAAAAAATAGTCCTGTAGTGCTATTATGATTGGTCACATCGTGCAGACCCTTTTTTTTTCTTGTGCTAGCCTGTAGTGCTCTCCATTCTGTACATATCGCTTCCCAATATCTGTTCACATCCTGTCATGCTATTGTCTCTGCTCGTGCCACTTCATAATAGCACGCGTGCATTTTAGTTACCTCTTTTGTTCACGTCTGCGTACGGGATTTAGTACCCTTTCATCTTTTATTACATAGTATGCGTGTCCTAATTTGTTTGCTAGCAGCTTGTTTGGATGTATATGTGAATATCATGAGAATATGCTCATGATCTTATGATGATGTGATAATTGGTAATGACGTTGAAGGTTTGCGGAAACACGCGTTTTTGGCAAAGATCAGGTTATGTCAGGCCTCAGGTGGTCAGACCGGCCTTGGTGGCGGTCAGACCGGCCGTGCCTCAAGTGGTTTATCGGGTGAACTAGCTGGCGGTCCGACCGGTCAGGTGGCGGTCGACCGCCGATGTGGCGATCGGTAGCCACGACGACGGTCGACCGCCATGAAAGTAGTTTTGGAGTTTGAGGCTTGGCCAAAAATAGAGGGTGTAGGCAAGAGAGGAGGTTCTACTGCTCTTGGTCTCATAATTTTTGGAGCCTCCAGGCAAAAGTTCTATTCGTTTGAAATTTCCAGAGAGGTTGCAGATTTCCAAGCTGGAATTTGACTAAGTCATGGACTGGCGGTCAGACCGGCCTTTGGCTGGCGGTCCTGTGACTTGTTATGAGTGTGGAGAGCTCTATCATATCCAGGCAAATTACCCTAAGCTGAAAGGCAAGAGCAACCACAAGGAAGAGAAGCCAGCTTGGAAGAAGCCTCAAGGGTACAAGTCCAAGTTTGATGCTGCCAAACTTAAGAAGGTTGTTCACCGGGTCTTTGCCGCTCTTGGAGAGCAATCTTTGAGCGATGTGGACTCCAAGAGCTAGGAGGACAAAGAGCTTCCTTAAGACAAGAACAAAGGGAAGGCTAAGGATTTCACCGTCATGTGCTTCATGGCCGACTCCGTTGACATCGATGACAATGAGGTACCTCCCTCCTATGATGACCTTTCTGCTAGATGTGATAATCTCTTTGAGCAACTCTTGAGTCAGGATAAAGCTTTAGAAACTACCATGACTAAGAACAAGGACTTAGAGTCACAAGTGGATAATTTAACTCTAGAACTTATAAATGCTAAGACTCTTGAATCTGATGAATGTTGATCTTGCCATGTCCTACACTCTAAATTTTCTAAACTGCAATCTGCTCATGATGTTGCCTTGCATCAACTTGAAAATGCTAGAACTGAGCTAATTAAAGTTAAATCTACTCCATGTGAAAAATGCTTAGAGTCCAGCTGTCACAACCCCAACTAATTAAATTGGATTAATATGTATTTCACTAACCTGCATTATCAAATTCAAATCATTTCATAATATATTGTACTAGGAAAATCTAATTTGAGGTAAACATACACATCAAAATTCAATTTTTAATTCAAATCAGTGATAAAAAGTTGTGATCATCATCTGGAATCAATTTATTTAAAAACTACATTAATTATCACGAATTAATATAATTTTTCCCAAATTTTTGGGACTAGTTTGAACCTAATTAAAATTCAAACAACATTCATAGACATACAACATGTTTGAATTTAAAAATCACAAACTATATTATGAACAGTAGGTTTTATAATTTTTATGGGAACTATATACTCCCAGGAACCCCCACAAATTATTTCATAATTTTTGGAAATTTATTTCTATTTATAAAGCTCGGTCAAAGTAGAGAGAAATGAATTAGATTGCAGTCAAACCCTAGCCCAAACCCTAGACACTGTTCATTGGACTCGAGTCCGACTCGGCGACCGGGCTCGACCCAACCCCCTAGATGCACCGAGTCATGCAACCCTTGGATCGGAGATCAGCGGCCCAGATCTCATCACCCGGTCGACCTGTCCGAACCCCCTTCTTGATCTTAGCCGTCCGTTTTAATCAAACGGCCGAGCCGCACCGCATCTCCTCTCTCTCTGTCGCTTTGGCCGACGACAGGGCCCGCACGTCAGGCCATCTTCTTCCTCTCGCGACTCGCGCAGGCGCGAGCTCCACGCGCCCGACATGCTCTGCCGCGCCTCCGTCACCTCCGTGAGCCACCGCCCGTGACAGCCACTCCTAGAGCTCCGCTTTCTAACACCGCCTTCTTTCCCGTCAATCCCCGGGTTTAAACCCCACTCCTGCTCCTCCTTTTGCCTCACTTCTCCTCGCACCCGAGAGGAGGAGGACGCTTGTGGATGCTCCATTCTCGGGTAAGCTCAAAGCCATGGCGTCCCCTAGTCTTGCTATTGCATACCGTATCCATTTTTCCTTATTCCAGTGTTTGTCATCGCTTGTAGAATCCGGGGCGACGAAGTGTCCACTTTGCCGCTCAGCGCGACTTTGAGGCCGCCCGGGCAAACATAGCCTCCAGTAAGCTCCTTACTTTTTCTTGTGCGTCATCCTGGGTCATGTGGTGTAAGCCTCATTTCCCCTCAACTAATTCCCCAATTCTTGACAGGAGATTTGGCAATTTGGAACTTCCTCTTTTAGCGCGATTGTTGTTCATCCGTCATTTGTTGTAATCGGTAAGCCACCCTCCAATAGCTTGTGATGACACCATCACGAGGACTTCTCTTAGCTTCTTCAACACTCCTTTGGCTTTGGTTTTGTCGGGAGTTCTCTCCGCGGAACCCTAGCGCGCCGTCACCATTACGGTGTCGCCTCGAACCGAGCTTCTCGGCCTTTTCTTCCCTCGGTAAGCATCGACCACCCTTGAAGCTTAAGCATGTTTTTCTTTACTTCAACACTCGACCAAACGCTGCCTGCACTTAAGCCGTATGGTCACCTCCGCTCGTCGGCGGTGCACCGCCGTTTTCGGCCGTCCCAGCTCCGATTGAAGTCACCCCTAGGATCGCACGGCTATTAGTCACCCATTCATGGCCTTGTCCGGTGCCGGCGTGGACCACAGCGCCGGCAAGCCACCGGGAAAGCCCATGGAAGCGTCCGGTTCTGTTGTCGTACAATCCATCCGAAAACCGTAGCGATTAGGTTAATCTAATTGTTGTTTAGTTGAGTAAAAGTTGTTTAAAGGAGTTAATATCTCTATGACTTGTGGGCCCGTATAAACGGTTAAGTGGAAGTGTAGATTGTTGGTACGTTTCTGCTAAGGAAACACGTATTATTAAGTGCTTAGAATAGTTTCGTCCTTGTGTAGGAGGCGTATTCAAGGAGTGCGCTTTCAGCTTGGTTTCGGTCGAGACCAAGTCATTGTTGACTGGGTCAATACTTTGACCCCGGGTCCCACTGGTCAGCCACGTTAGCTAGCTGCTGGTGCGTGAGAAAAATACTGAGTTCTTTTAGAAAATCTGGAAAAAGAATTACATATACACTGAAAAATATGTATAACTTCTAAAATCCATATCTAATTCAAATCAACTCCAAATCGAATGAAACCTCTTCTGGTAATTTTTATTATTAATGTACTTTATGTTAAAATTTGTTTCAAACTTGTCTCTGTAGCAGAGAGTATTAATTGGAGATTAATCCATTAAAACCATTATTTGTACAATAGAAAAATGACTGATAACTTCAAAAATGCATAAGTAATTATTGGGAGCTCCAAAAACAGTGAGACCACTTTTGATAATTTTCATTTTCAGTGAACTTAATTCTAAATATGGTCTCCACATTACCTCTATCACAGAAACTATTTTTGGGAGAATACACTCCTTAACTCCATTATTTGTATACTATAAAAGGCTGATAACTTTGAAAATCAAGAACTAAATCATAAAAACTCCAAATGGGACAAACTCAACTATTCTGAACTTGTGTTAATATTACCTATTTACCTACGTAATCCTTTACCCCACCACTGTTCTACAAAAATTCACTTCATAATTAAATTGCATAATGACGGCTTATTGAAATCTGAAATTCAAACCACTATAACTTTCACATGCTAAATCAAAATGAAATAATTCTTTCACCAAAAATCATTTAAAATCATGATCTAACTACTGTAGAAAAATCATGCATTTTTTAGCATTTTGGTTTTTGTGTTGTTTTCTCGATATTTATTTGATGTTATAATTATATAGATCCCGAGCATATCGATATCGACACTTACGCTACCGAGAGTGAGCAGCTACTGTACCAGCAAGGCAAGCATCATTTGAACTTTCTTTTGCATCATATTTGATCCCAGTTTTGGTTAAGATAGTGCAATGATAATTGCTTGCATGCTATTTTGATTATATCAATATTTTTGTGATGTGTAGTTTAGTTATGTCCTATGCTTGAGGTTAATCTTGAATTATGCCAACTCCTATATGCTTAAGATAGGATGTGTGAATTATGGGTGATGGAATTGCTTAGCCATGCAAGTCTAGACACGGTAGTTCGATCGTCGGGAATAACCCGATGGTTTTGGGATACACACAACTCTTACTTTATGTTTTTACTTCAGATCTTTGTAGCTGTTATATGAGTAAAACTTTGTCATTTTTAAATGAGTTTTGGTCCGGACAAGTGTTGGTTAGTGATGGTGCTTTGTGCACGAGCATTGGGTAAGTGGAAGGACTTGTCTGGACAATTGAGGACCGAACTTTGGGTACCTACTGTTCAAGCAACACTCGTGCTGCCACACGCGGGTTGGGAGCCGTATGGTTAAGTAGGGGGAGGGTTTTATTGTGTTAAGTCCTTGGTGGTGTAAGGGGCATAGCGACCGTGAAATCCTATGTTCTTTGAGGAGCCGATGTAATCCTTTATAGTGTGCAAGGGAGCACCAATTCTTTTGTTTTGATTGCATCGGTATTTCCAATATAACTTGTGAGCCCCTAGCAAGTGCTATCGACGCTTGTACTAGGCAAGAACCATCTCACAAGGGGACTTAGCTCAATAGGGCTTTGTTGTTGAAAATGATCGTATCTTGATTTACCCGCCGGCATACCATAGGAAGTGTGCTATTTGAGGCCTCGGAGGCTTACGGGCTAATCAAGTCGTGTGGGTAAGTAGTACACCTGCGAGGTATTAATCTATTCGAATAGCCGTGTCCACGGTTATGGACGACCGCTTGAAATTTGTGGCTGCTTATTGTTAGACTTTTAATTAAAATTGTGGTTGAACTTGGTATTCGTCATGAACGGGATGTTCATGTGTTTAGTTCATCAAAGTGGGCTGCCACTTTGGTCGTTGTATGATTCAATTGTTTATTACTAAAATGCTTTACTACATGTTTTACTTCTACTTCAAATCTGATTTTAAATGGGCACATGAAAAACTAGTATGTGTAGGATGTTAATTGTTGCGTCTTTTTCGCAAAACTAAACCAATATAAGCCATCCTTTGAATGACCCTTATGCATAACTATTTTTATTTGTGTAAGACTTGCGAGTACACTTGTACTCAGCCAGATGTTTGCTGGCCTTTTCAGGTGAGGAAGGTTATGATTATGATGATCTCGCTAGTGTTGACTTGGGTGACACTAATGAGTAGTGTGCTGCCATTTAACCCCCAGTCGGTTGCCGATGGGTGATGGGCATACCACTGCTGGCCTTTTGCTTATCTATTTAATTTCCGCTGCTACTTGATACTCTACTTTCAATTTGGTCGGTCGGCCGTTTGTAATAAGCTGTAGACCTTAACTATTATACAGTATGTCTTTTATCTCTTGTTGTATGCGTTGTATGGATGTAATCAACGTTGGATGAGAGTATGAGTATATTGGTCGTTGATCTTGGGAGCCAATATATATCATACTCGTTGT
The DNA here is from genome assembly GCA_036346255.1 of Ampelocalamus luodianensis. Classification (NCBI taxonomy): domain Eukaryota; kingdom Viridiplantae; phylum Streptophyta; class Magnoliopsida; order Poales; family Poaceae; genus Ampelocalamus; species Ampelocalamus luodianensis. The sequence continues at coordinate 5,481,765 of CM070638.1, forward strand.
TGATGAATTCCCATTTAACTCACCAAGGGTAGTGCTTCGAATCGAGGGAGAATCGACAATCATGTAGCGCTCGCATGAGAGAGCAGCGCATGATCGTTGAGGCTCCGATGATTCGCTAAGCCTCCCACTTGGATAGAGTTAAATTGGAATTCATTTACCGGAGACCCGTAATTATGTCCCTAAGACCTTGTCTAATCTTGGTCTTATGGAGATAATTACCGGGGTCCCCACACCAGCAAGTTGGATGCTTCGGGTAATGTGAAATCTAGTTTTGCACTTTCGCTTAGAACGTGAAAATGAAGTCAAAGATATCTTAGAAGCGATTAGAGCTAGATATGCCAAGCTTAAGGGCGATGATTGAGTGCGCTACATGTGCTTTATGTCCAGCTCTTAAGCTTGAGGTTGCTCTTTATAAGAAGAGGTCTATGGCTAAAACTTATGATTCATGTGTTAACTTTGAAAAAGAAATTGCTTACCTTAATGATACATTAGAAAAATTTTCTAAAGGAAAGAAACAGTTAAACATGATCCTTGACAAGTCAAAGACTCCTTATAAGAAGCAAGTGTTATGATACAACTTTGCACAGGACAAATCTAAGGGCATTCAAATCTTGAAAAATGGCTTAGTTGAATTCGATACCCAACCTGCCAAGATCATTTTCAAATCTGCAGGTTTTGCCCAACCATCTGTTCAGTCAAAAGATGCTTCTCCCAGTGGTCCAAATACCATTGCACCTATTGCAAGAAGGATGGGCATTCAGTTGAGTTCTGTTGGCGTAGGTTGAAAAATGATAAGAAATTTTTTGCTAGAATCTCATCCAATCAACCTAGAGTTTTTATGAGACATGGTAATGTAGAAAGAGAAACACAGGTTAAGATTTGTGCCACATGCTCATCATCATGCTCCTAGACAGGATAACTCTCATGTTAGAGTAACCATTGCTCATATGAATTTCAAATAGAATCAAGGATAGCATACGCTTTGCATACTACTCGCAGACGTGTGTCTTAGTACTGGGTTCCCAAGTCATGTTTAACTAACCCCAGTATTGAGACACATCGATCTTTTGTGCCTTGATTTTCAGGAGTACCGCGGGAGGAAGAACACGTGGTTCGTCGACTCCGGTTGTTCACGCCACATGACCGGAGACTCAAGATGGTTCACCTCCTTCACACGGTCGACGGGTGATGATTTCATCACCTTTGGAGATAATACACAAGGACATATTCAAGGAATTGGATCAATTAGGGTGAACAACAATTTCATTCTGAAGGACGTCGTCCTTGTGGACAAGCTCAGGTTCAACTTACTTTCTGTCTCACAGCTTCTTGATGATGGCTATGAGACTATATTTAAGAAAAATGCTTGTCGGGTGCTTGATTCAGCTGGAGAGCTCATTTTTGGGATTTTTAGAGTTGCGGAATCTTTGGAGCTGATTTTTCTGATTCTCTTGCTGGTTCTCTTAAATGTTTGATTACACCTTCTTCTGAGTTCTGGCTTTAGCACCGACGTTTGGGGCACATTGGTTTTGATCATCTGACGTGAGTTAGCAACCTTGATCTCATGAGAGGTTTGCCTAAACTCAAAGCTGTTAAGGATATTGTATGTGCGCCTTGTAGGCATGGCAAGCAAGTTGCCGCCTCACACCCTTCAGTGACTATGGTCATGACTGACGGACCAGGACAGTTGCTTCATATGGATACTGTTGGTCCTGCTAGGGTTCGGTCATTCGGTGGCAAATGGTACATTCTTGTCATAGTCGATGATTTTTCGAGATACACTTGGGTGTTCTTTCTTTCTTCGAAGGATGAAGCTTTTGGTTATTATCATGATCTTGTTCTTCGTTTGGCTTCTGAACTTCTGGGTGCCTTGAGAGCGATCCGCAGTGACAATGGCACGGAGTTCAAGAATACCTCGTTGCCCCTTTTGTGCTTTGGCGCGAATTGAGCATCAGTTCTCTTCTCCACACGTCCCTCAACGAATGGCGTTGTGGAAAGGAAGAAACAGAACCTTAGTCGAGATGGCTAGGACGATGCTAGATGAGTATAGCACACCGAGGAGGTTTTGGGCCGAAGCTATTGCTCTGACTTGCCATATTGCAAATCGTGTCTTCTTGAGACCGTCTTTGGGCAAGACTCCTTATGAGCTTCGATTTGGTAGAAAACCCTCTGTTTCTCACTTTCGAGTTTTTGGATCTAAGTGTTTCATTCTCAAGACAGGAAACCTAGATAAATTTGAATCAAGAACTTTTGATGGTTTATTTCTGGGTTATCCTGCACATTCGACGGGTTTTCGGGTTTTTAATGTTGAAACTAACCTTGTTCAGGAGACATGCAATGTCACTTTTGATGAGACTAGCCCTGGAGCTAGATCCGATGTTTCAGGTGACTTACAGGTGACAGAGAGCATTTTTGTTGAAGAAGATGAGGATGAACTTGATACTGCTCCTTCACCTGTTGCTGATGTTCCTATCCAAGCTATCCAAGCTCCAGAACCTGCTACAACTACTTCACCTTCGGTTGAGGCTCCTCGTATCTTCATCATCGCACTGCGGAGGTCGAAGAGATCTTTGTCTCCCAGGCGCTCCACTTCACATTGGATCGTTATCCTCGGATCGGATGATTGGTAATCTTCATCAACGAGTCACTCGCTCCGATTATCACGATCCGAGTCTCTACTCTCATTCTGCATTTGTTGCTTCTTTCGAACCCCGCCATATATCACATGTTTTATCTGATTCTAGCTGGGTTAATGCCATGCATGAGGAGTTAGAGAATTTTGAGAGGAACAAGGTCTGGAACCTAGTAGAGCATCCTAGTGGTCATAATGTGATAGGAACCCGTTGGGTGTTAAAAAATAAACAAAATGAAGATGGTTCTGTGGTTAGAAACAAGGCTGGGTTGGTAGTTCAGGGCTTTAGCCAAGTTGAGGGGTTAGATTTTGATGAGACCTTTGCTCCTGTTGCTAGACTAGAAGCCATTCGCATTCTGCTTGTATTTGCTGCTTCTAAGGGATTTAGACTATATCAGATGGATGTCAAGAGTGCTTTTCTGAATGGTTTTATAGAGGAGGAAGTGTATGTTAGACAACCCCCAGGCTTTGAGAATCCCAAACTTCCACATCATGTTTTCAAGCTATCCAAAGCCTTGTATGGTCTTAAGCAAGCCCCTAGAGCCTGGTATGATAGATTTAAGACCTTTCTGCTTAAGAATGATTTTGAGATGGGTAAGATAGACAAGACTCTTTTCATCCTTAGGCATGGCAATGACTTTCTGCTTGCTCAGATTTATGTAGATGATATTATCTTTGGTGGTTCTTCTCATGCTCTTGTTTCCAGTTTTTCTGAGACCATGTCCAGGGAATTTGAGATGAGTATGATGGGAGAACTCAACTACTTTCTGGGGCTTCAAATCAAGCAATGCAAGGAAGGGATCTTTATCCATCACACAAAGTACACTAAGGATTTGCTCAAACGCTTCGACATGGGTGACTTGTAACATCCAAAATCATGGATTTGCAAAATCTTCAACGTTCAAGAACCCAACTTCGAAGTTTTCTCCTTTTGCTCAAGGATTCGGACTTCCCCCAAAAGGCCCAAGCTTCTTCCCCCCGTTTCTCCCCTAACCCTAACCCTAGCCCCTCCCTAGCCCGGCTTCGCCATGCCCTGCTCCGCCTCGGTCCTCCGCCCCCGCCGGCCGTGCCAGCGCCCCGGCCGCCGCGCCCTCGACCCGTCCCATCCCCTCTGCCGCCTCGACTGCCGTGCAGCCCCGCCGCGCCCTTGGCACTCCCGCCGTGCCATCGTCAACGGCTCCCCTCGGCCTTTAAAACCCGGCGCCCTTCCTCTGCTCCTTTCACCTCCACCCCTTCTTCCCCAAGCAAAACCGAGCAAGAAGGAGCCGAGAGACTCACCGTTTCCGCGCCGCTTCGTCTCCAAGGTCGTCGCCTCCTCGTGCGCCGCTGCCACCGTGGTCCCCGCTCCCCTCCATCGCCGTCATCACCACCTCTGGGCCATCCGCGCCGGGCCGCGCGCGCGCGCACGCCGCTAACCGGGCCGGGCCGAAGAGTTGGTCGTGGACCGGCGCCGGTTTTTGCTTTTGTTTTGATTTTTCTTTCCCTTTTCTTTTTTATTCAAAGAGAGGTTTCAAATATTTATTTCTCCCCATTTTAACTCCAAAATTGTGAAGTTTGTTTCTAAAAATTTCTAAAATCAAGCTCTTTCTTTTGGTTCTAGTTTGGTTTATTTTGGAGTTCATTTGATGAGTTTTGTTATTTATTTAATTTGTTTGCTCGCTTGTCTCCTTTTAAAGTGCGATCGATCGCGTAGAGTTCGGAGAAGCCGGAGACCCCACTCGATCAAGCTCAAGAATATCAAGATCATCTAGCCAGTAGACCAAGTAGTCGACACTTTGATCATATTGAACCTACATTTTATGCAAATTATGTTCTTTTAAGTTATCAAATTGCATGCTTTAGTTTCCTTATGCAAATGTATGTTAAAACACCCTAAGGTAGCTAAATGCCAATTTGATGTTTAATTATTAATATACCACCCCTTGATAATTGAATTGCCTTAAACCCTTGCCACCCTAGTAAATATATGGTAACAATACTAGTTTTTAGGCTATACTTAAGCGCCATGCTAGTCTTGCTTAAGTATCGGGGTATCATCTACCCCATTCATCATCTTTTGAAATGAACATGATTTTGGGCAGTCATCGGGTGTAAATGACTGGGATGGTTATGATGTTGTATTTTCCTAACTCTCAAAAACCCTAAGAATTGCTTATCACATCTGGGCGGATGGTATGATGGATGGTATGTTGGTGGGTGCTAATGCAGCCCAAGGAATGTTGGTTTGTGGATGGTATGTGGTATGAACCGCCCAGATGGTCCTTAAGGACTTAATCCTGTGATGACCTCCCAATGTAAAACAGTACGACCACATGTCTATAATGGTGTCGACCTGGCTAAATAATTTGTATCCGTTAGTATGAGTTGCACCAGGCAGATGACCCGCTACGCCATAAGCCTATGTGGCTATGGGTTGGGGTGTACGACTTACGGGTCTATGTGAGCGTAAGTCGTGTGGCGCAAGAGGGGGTCTGGGAAAGAGTTGACGGGTCTATGTGAGCGTAACTCTTCTCAGGTGAAACCTTAGCGGGTGTAACAAATACTGGTGGATGCATTGTAAAGGCCTTGTGACGATCTCCCCTTGACTCACATGTCTACGGAAACATGTGTATATGTCAGAATGATTGTCTCTTGTGGGTAAAGTGTACAACCTCTGCAGAGTGTAATGAACTGTTCGAATAGCCGTGCCCACGGTCAAGGGCGGACATGGGAACTTACAAGAGTTAGTTCTGTTTATAAAACCTTGTGGGCGGGATAAAATGTGATGGGTCGTTGTGACCCTGGTTTTGGTTTTCCCTGGGTGGATGTACCCCAGTGATGTTAAGTGGTGGATGTAACCGCTGTCAAAAGTAAGCATGAGGTGGAGGTAACCTCTACTGTTATAAATATTGCACAAGTAATCTCTTTAACAAATGCAATTTGGTTAAAATGCTACGTGATAGGACTTTTAATATCGGTACTTTAAATATTGCTTTGTGCAAATAAATGAACTCGAGCCATCCTTGTTAAGCCTTGCATGTATAATATTGCATACTGTGTGTTGGCTCGCGAGCACGGTAGTTGTGCTCATCCTCGTTCTTCCCCCCAACCCCCAGAACCCGCAGATCATGGAGACTACGTCTACTACGAGGACCAGGACGCCGAGGAGCAAGGACATGAAGAAGAGTAGCATAGTTCCGTAGTCTGAGTCTCGCCTCAGTCTGGTTGGCTCCGTTGGTACTCGTGTACATCCTATATTATCCAAGCCTGTGGCTAATATCGGTCGTACACATGGTACTCGATCGCTTGTTCGTGGAGAGACTTACTCTACCCCTTTGCTTCCGCTAACGCATCGAGATTTTGTAATGAACTCATTTGGCCTGATCGGCCCTATTGTAAACTTCGACCGGCGTGGTCTATTTGAACTCGGATGCTTGTATTAATGAATGGTTTGGTCTACGCGATGTATGAAATGGTTCAGCAATGTGTACCGTGAGCGCTATCTCGATCCGAGGAATAGCGCAGCTTTATCACGAAGGATTCGGATTACGAAATCGGGTCCGACACCTCGATCGTTCGCTCGCCCACCATCGATCGCCGCCGTTCTCGATCCTCGTAATCGCACCACTTGTGGTGGTAAGCACCCATGAGGAGTAGTCGGATAGCTAGGTTAACTAGTAGTGCTTGCTAGGTAGTCTTTTGGTTGCAAGCACTTTCTTTATCCACCTTTGTAGGCGTTGTGTTTGTATCTCGTGTCATGGCTTTGCATGGCCTATATCTTGTGTCTTAGGAGTCATGTAACACTTACCCCCTAATATTAATGAATTGTAGCCATTCGGGCTTTGTATCGTATTTGTGTTGTTTGTTCAATTTGATTTCATTCTTACATGTGTGCCTTAGAGGCCAGTGAACCTCATATACTACCCCCTCTCTAGTTCTAAGCCTTAGTGTTTCTTCAGATGGCACCAAGGAGAGCTGCTTGCCCGATCCAGTGGTGCTTTGCAGCAGCCGTGGAAGAGGCCGTGGCTATGGCCGTGGTCGTGGACAAGACCTACCTCCCCACCGCCGAGCATCCAACAATGGCACAAGTTATGCAACAACAAGCCCAAATCCTTCAAGCCTTGCTCGCTAATCAACAGCGAGAGCGACCACGCCACTCTAGTCGGCGATTTCCTCAGACAAGACCTCTTACCTTTGCCTCAAGCAGATGAACCCGGAAGCGTAAGATTGGCTCGGGGATGCGAGAAGAAGCTCCGCCTAGCCCGATGCTCTGAGGAAGACAAGGTGGACTTTGCCACTCACCGCTTGAAAGGAGCCGCCGCTTGGTGGGAAAACTACCTGTTGCTCAAGGTGGTGAAAGCCCGAGCGGGAGAAGAAGAAACCGAAGCGGCAAAGATCCGCTCATCAAGATCCGCAGGATCCTCGCCATCGTTGAAGCAATTCTTGAAATGCATACCGACGAGCCCGCACCCGCATGGCAGCCAATCTCCGAACGAGTTCAAGCGCCGCCAGACTAACTTTGTACTCTTTGGTACAATGAGGCTAAAGAAGAATGAGTTTAGAACTCTCAAGCAAGGTCAAATGACATCAATGAATATCTAACCAAGTTTAACTAGCTTGCTCGCTACGCTCCGTGACGTAGGCGATGAAGAAGAGAAGATAGACCGCTTTGTGGAAGGAATGCGTGGAGACATGAGAAGCCACTTATCCTCCATGATTTCCCTAGCTTCCACCACTTGATCAACAAAGCCCTCGTCTTTGGAAAACGAGAAGAAGATTGCGGAAGTTAGCGCAAGAGAAAGATGGTATTCGAAGCCGCAAGGTGGCTTTCCTCATAAGTCAACATTCCCTGGCAACTCATCTTTTAAGCCAGCTGTAGTTTCTCCACAAGGAACTCAAGCCCCAGCCCCGCGTACCAATGGGAATGGTTTCCGCATCCTTCGTCCCGCCGGACAGCCTGCAACAAGCAACCCAAAGACTCATCTCCATTGTTTCCACTGTGGGGTGAGAGGACACTTGCCAACCGATGCCCTCAACGCGTCGAACACTCCGCGAAGTTCAACTCAGAGCGCACCACCAAGGTCAAACATCGCTCTCAGCAGAACCATCAGGTCCCGCAAGCACCTAGAACTACCTCGACACCAAACCGCGACCATGTGAACCATGTCACAGCCGAGGAGGCTCAGGAAGCTACAGGAGTTCTAATGGGTACGTTCTCTGTTAAATCAGTACCAGCACAAGTTTTGTTTGATTCTGGAGCTTCGCATTCTTTCATATCAAGAAAATTTGTTGAAAGGCTTACGTTGCCAACCTTTAAGTTAAAGAAACCGTGGTACTTAGTTCACCTGGGACCCTTGACTACCATCTTAGTAAGTCCCCGAGTAGAGATTGCTATGGAAAATTCAGATTCTGGCAAACCTCTTAGTGCTTCAGTCCCAAACTGGATATCATCCTAGGGATGGATTGGTTGGCCCGATACCAAGGAATGATAGATCGTACAATGTGAAGGTGGTACTCACCAAAACCCGGTACCACAATTAGGGTTAATATAGACCGCTCCTCGTGTTTGGATCGTACCATCCATAACCTCGAGAAGGTGACTCGAAACAACCCCCGTAGTTCAAGATTACCGGAAGTTTTTCGGAAGAATTGCTCGGCATGCCACTGCATCGAGACATAGAATTTGTGATCAACCTAAAGCCGAGAACAGCCCCAATTGCCAAGAGGCCATATAGGATGGCAGTTGATGAGCTTGAAGAGCTTAAGGTACAAATGGAAGAATTACAGGAAAAAGGATTTATTAGACCTAGCTCATCCCCCTGGGGTTCGCCAGTACTTTTTGTAAAGAAAAAGGATGGCACCGCCAGATTGTGCGTGGATTACAGAGCCCTCAATGAGGTGACCATCAAGAATAAGTATCCCTTGCCCCGCATTGATGATCTATTCGACCAACTGTCAGGAGCAACGGTGTTCTCCAAGATAGACCTAAGGTCAGGATATCATCAGGTTAAGATCAGGGCTGAGGATATCCCTAAAACAGCTTTTACCACCCGGTATGGCTTGTATGAGTTCACAGTTATGTCGTTTGGCTTGACAAATGCGCCAGCCTACTTCATGAACCTTATGAACAAAGTATTCATGGAATACCTGGATAAGTTTGTTGTCGTGTTCATAGACGACATCTTAATCTACTCCAAGACTAATGAGGAACATGCTGAACATCTGCATTTGGTCCTGGAGAAGCTTAAAGAACATCAGCTGTATGCCAAGTATAGCAAGTGTGAATTTTGGCTTCAAGAGATCAGTTTCCTCGGACATATTGTATCCTCTGGAGGAGTCGCAGTTGACCCATCCAAAGTAGAAACCGTGTTGGGATGGAAACAACCAACCTCGATGACCGGCGCGTAGTTTTCTGAATGGCGGATACTACAGACGCTTCATTGAAGGATTCTCCAAACTATCCGCACCAATGACCCACCTACTCAAGAAGGAAAAGAAGTGCGAATGGACGTAAGCTTGTGAAAAGAGTTTCCAAGAGTTGAAGAAGAAGTTAACCATCGCACGATGTTAGTCTTGCGGACATACACAAGGACTTTGAAGTCTATTGTGATGCTTCGCGCAAGGTCTTGGTTGCGCACTTATGCAAGGAGGAAAAGTCGAGCATATGCATCCGAGACAACTCCGTCCACATGAAGACAACTATCCAACTCATGATTTGGAGTTAGCAACCGTAGTGCATGCCCTAAAGATTTGGCGCATTACTTGATTGGAAATCATTGTAATATCTATACGGACCACAAGAGTCTTAAGTATATTTTCACCAGATGGACCTCAATCTCCACAAAGGAGATGGTTAGAAGCGATTAAGGATTACGACTTGGATGTTCATTACCATCACGGGAAGGCTAATGTAGTGGCCGATGCATTAGCCGTAAGTCCTCTTGCAATAATGTTATGGTTCAAGAGTATCAACCTGAGCTTTGCAAGGAATTAGAGGCACTTAACCTCGAGTTAGTAGAACAAGGCACCTTAGCAGCTATGGAAGTTCAACCAACCTTAGAAGAACAAGTCAAGACCGCTCAGAAAGGACACCCCGGAGTTCAGAAGTTTAAATACCTCATGGTAAAAGGAAAGGCCTCGAAGATGGTGGAAGACCAACAAGGAATCCTATGGTATGGGAAACGTCTCTTTGTTCCCCACCAAAAGGAGCTCAAAGAATTGATTCTAAAAGAAGCCCATAGTTCAGCGTATACCATACACCCAGGCAGCACCAAGATGTATCAAGATATGAAAATTCTATATTGGTGGCCGCGAATGAAAAGGGACATCGCCGAGTTCGTAGCTTGTTGCGATGTGTGCCAACGGATCAAGGCAGAACATCAGAGACCCGCAGGATTGCTGCAACCACCGCAAATCCTCGGTGGAAGTGGGAAGAAATTGGAATGGATTTCATTACGGGTGCCGAGAACCAAGACCGGATATGATTCCGTATGGGTCATAATCGGCAGTTAACCAAAGTTGCCCATTTCATCCTCGTGAAGACCACCTACAAGGGAGATAAATTGGCCGAGTTATATATGGCTCGTATTGTATGTCCGCATGGAGTACCTAAGAGGATAGTCTCGGATCGAGGTTCTCGTTTACCTCGCATTTCGGGCTAGTCTCCATGATGCACTTGGAACCCACTTGAACTTTAGCACAAAGATATCATCCTCGATCGATGGGCCAGATGAAAGGGTAAATCGATTCTTGAAGACATGCTTGGGCTTGTGCTTTAGAGTTTACTGTAGACGGGAGAGATGTCTACCGTATGCACTCGCCACAACAACGATTACCAATCCAGTTTGAAGATGTCCCGTTTGAAGCACTTTATGGGAGAAAATGCGAACTCCCTTGCATTAGTCGAGAATCGAGAGGGTTATATCTTGGACCGGATACTCTCAAGCAAGCGTAAGAGAAAGTCGATTGATCGAGATCGTCTACAAGTTGCTCAATCCGCATGAGAAAAGTTATGCCGACAACCGTCGTAGAGAGTTAACTTTCGAAGTTGGAGATCATGTATATCTCAAAGTGTCACCCCTTCGCGGAATGCGGAGGTTTAAAGTGAAAGGCAAGCTTGCGCCAAGATACATAGGCCCGTTCCCAATCACCGCCAAGCGTGGAGAGGTAGCATATCAACTGGAATTACCAGGAAATTTGTCAGATGTCCACAATGTGTTCCATGTTTCTCAGCTCAAGAAATGCCTCAGAGTACCAGAAGAGCAAGCTCCAATTGAAACCATTGCACTCCAGAAAGACTTGTCGTATCCAGAGCATCCAATCAAGATTCTTGATGTCGTGGAAAAGCAGACAAGACGTCAGATCATCCGCTTATGCAAAGTGCAATGGAGCAACCACTCGGAGAGAGAAGCCACTTGGGAACGCGAGGATCAGCTGAAGTTGGATTACCCCTACCTGTTCTCGGAGGAGCTCGAATCTCGGGGTCGAGATTCTTTTTAAGGTGGGTAGGTTTTGTAACATCCAAAATCATGGATTTGCAAAATCTTCAACGTTCAAGAACCCAACTTCGAAGTTTTCTCCTTTTGCTCAAGGATTCGGACTTCCCCAAAAGGCCCAAGCTTCTTCCCCGTTTCTCCCTAACCCTAACCCTAGCCCCTCCTAGCCCGGCCGCCATGCCTCGCTCGCCTCGGTCCTCCGCCGCCCGGCCGTGCGGCCGCCGGCGCCGCGCCTCGACCGCCCCATCCTCGCCGCCTCGTGCTGTGCGCCCGCGCGCCCTTGGCACTCCCGCCGTGCCATCGTCAGCGGCTCCCCCTCGGCCTTTAAAACCGGCGCCCTTCCTCTGCTCCTTTCACCTCCACCCTTCTTCCCAAGCAAAACCGAGCAAGAAGGAGCCGAGACTCACCGCTTCGCGCCGCCGTCTCAAGGTCGCCGCCTCCTCGCGCGCGCTTGCCACCGTGGTCCCCGCTCCCCTCCATCGCCGTCATCACCACCTCTGGGCCATCCGCGCCGGGCCGCGCGCGCGCGCACGCCGCTAACCGGGCCGGGCCGAAGAGTTGGTCGTGGCCGGCGCCGGTTTTTGCTTTTGTTTTGATTTTTCTTTCCCTTTTCTTTTTTTTATTCAAAAGAGAGGTTTCAAATATTTATTTCTCCCCCATTTTAACTCCAAAAATTGTGAAGTTTGTTTCTAAAAATTTCTAAAATCAAGCTCTTTCTTTTGGTTCTAGTTTGGTTTATTTTGGAGTTCATTTGATGAGTTTTTGTTATTTATTTAATTTGTTTGCTCGCTTGTCTCCTTTTCCGGTACGATCGATCGCGTAGAGTTCGGAGAAGCCGGAGACCCCCACTTCGATCAAGCTCAAGAATATCAAGATCATCTAGCCGTAGACCCAGGCGAGTCGACACTTTGATCATATTGAACCTACATTTTATGCAAATTATGTTCTTTTAAGTTATCAAATTGCATGCTTTAGTTTCCTTATGCAAATGTATGTTAAAACACCCTAAGGTAGCTAAATGCCAATTTGATGTTTAATTATTAATATACCACCCCTTGATAATTGAATTGCCTTAAACCCTTGCCACCCTAGTAAATATATGGTAACAATACTAGTTTTTAGGCTATACTTAAGCGCCATGCTAGTCTTGCTTAAGTATCGGGGTATCATCTACCCCATTCATCATCTTTTGAAATGAACATGATTTTGGGCAATCATCGGTGTAAATGATCGGGATGGTTATGATGTTGTATTTTCCTAACTCTCAAAAACCCTAAGAATTGCTTATCACATCTGGGCGGATGGTATGATGGATGGTATGTTGGTGGGTGCTAATGCAGCCCAAGGAATGTTGGTTTGTGGATGGTATGTGGTATGAACCGCCTGAGATGGTCCTTAAGGACTTAATCTGTGATGACCTCCCAATGTAAAACAAGACGACCACATGTCTATAATGGTGTCGACTGGCTAAATAATTTGTATCCGTTAGTATGAGTTGCACGAGCAGATGACCCTCACGCCATAAGCCTATGTGGCTATGGGTTGGGGTGTACGACTTACTGGTCTATGTGAGCGTAAGTCGTGTGGCGCAAGAGGGGTCCGGGAAAGAGTTGACGGGTCTATGTGAGCGTAACTCTTCTCGTGTGAAACCTTAGCGGTGTAACAAATACCGTGGATGCATTGTAAAGGCCTTGTGACGATCTCCCTTGACTCACATGTCTACGAAACATGTGTATATGTCGAATGATTGTCTCTTGTGGGTAAAGTGTACAACCTCTGCAGAGTGTAATGAACTGTTCGAATAGCCGTGCCCACGGTCAAGGGCGGACATGGGAACTTACAAGAGTTAGTTCTGTTTATAAAACCTTGTGGGCGGGATAAAATGTGATGGGTCACAGACTCGGTTTTGGTTTTCCCCGGTGGATGTACCCAGTGATGTTAAGTGGTGGATGTAAATTTGTCAAAAGTAAGCATGAGGTGGAGGTAACCTCTATCGTTATAAATATTGCACAAGTAATCTCTTTAACAAATGCAATTTGGTTAAAATGCTACGTGATAGGACTTTTAATATCGGTACTTTAAATATTGCTTTGTGCAAATAAATGAACTCGAGCCATCCTTGTTAAGCCTTGCATGTATAATATTGCATCTTGTGTGTTGGCTCGCGAGCACGTAGTTGTGCTCATCCTCGTTCTTCCCCCAACCCCGTAACCCGCAGATCATGGAGACTACGTCTACTACGAGGACCGGGACGCCGAGGAGCAAGGACATGAAGAAGAGTAGCATAGTTCGTAGTCCGAGTCTCGCCACGATGCGGTTCGTTGGTACTCGTGTACATCCTATATTATCCAAGCCTGTGGCTAATATCGGTCGTACACATGGTACTCGATCGCTGTTCGTGGAGAGACTTACTCTACCCCTTTGCTTCCGCTAACGCACTCGAGATTTTGTAATGAACTCATTTGGCCCGATCGGCCCTATTGTAAACTTCGACCCAACGTGGTCTATTTGAACTCGGATGCTTGTATTAATGAATGGTTTGGTCTACGCGATGTATGAAATGGTTCAGCAATGTATCGTGAGCGCTATCTCATCGATCCAGGAATAGCGCAGCTTTATCACAGAGGATTCTGGATTACGAAATCCGGGTCCGACATGACTGCAAGCCGATCGCCACTCCCATGGTGACTTCGACTGTTTTGGATCTAGATGAGGAAGGAGAAGTCATGGATCAACGTGAGTACCGCAGCATGAATATGTTGCACAATCCACTGCTGAAGCTGAATATGTTGCACAATCCATCGGAAATTTGAATATGTTGCTGCCGCTAGTTGTTGTAGTCAGATTTTGTGGATGGTGTCCACTCTTAAGGACTTTGGGTTGACTTTTGATAGTGTTTCTCTTTTCTGTGACAACACTTCTGCTATTAACATTGTTAAAAACCTTGTGCAACACTCTAGGACCAAGCACATAGACATTCGCTTTCACTTTCTTAGAGATCATGTCGAGAAGGGTGATATTGTGCTACATTTCGTGGAGTCCGAGGCTCAGTTAGCTGATATCCTCACCAAACCTTTAGACCCAACTAGGTTTGCCACCTTGAGAAGTGAGTTAGGGGTAATTTATCCCTACGGGTTGGTTTGAGGGGGAGTTAGCTCTGTTCTGAACTTTCCTTGTTCATCTGAGTTTTTCTGGATCTTTTCTGATACCTTCTTCTAGTGGTATTTTCTTCTGATATTTTTTATCTTTTTAGGCTTTTTAAGTCTTTTTGTGCATCTCATTGTATCATATTGCATTCATTTGAAAATCCAAAAAGATGCATTGTAATATAAGCTTTTATGCTTGTCTTTTAAAATTGATGAAGCTTTACTTATTACCCTCTTGAGCTTTAGTATTTCAATTCTGCTCAATGACATGTCTAGTTCTTTGACTTGCTAGAATTATCATGCTTTCACATGTGTAGCTAAGTCTTTGCTGAATGAGCTAGAACTTTCAGACAACTTGAACTAAAAAACTGCAATTTGTGGATCTTTTAGCTAGTTGCACAATTAATGATCCTTTTGTGACATTGGCCCTGTCAAAATTGTTGTGTTAGCTCTTGAATCTAGTATTGATCACTACTTGAGCTTCTTATTCTTTTAAGAATCTAAATCTGCTCTTGTGAAAAATGAAAAATCAAATTTAAAGATTATCTTCTGCTTAAAATGTGCCAAACTACTTTCACGAGACTGCATGTCATAGACATGAACTTGGAGATAGTTTGATGATCCAGACGATCTCATGGGGATTGCTTGTCGAAATTGACATGAACCTCAAGATTTGTCGCCCTGGTAGAAGCTTAGGAAGAGTTTGTGGATGGCTCCTAGTCCAGAATCTTCTTCACTAAGATATACCTTTAATCAACTTCAATATTCATTGCAAATGAAAAACTGTTGGAAAATGGACGTTTGAGAAAAATTGAGCAAAATGATTCAATTCAGGACCTGTTTGTCTCTTAATGTAGTCATTGTTAGCTTTTTGATCTCACATTGACATTTTGCATGGCCAATATCATCTTAGGATTCCTGTTGATGAACTTGCTAGATTTGAAGCTTTGCTTAAAATGCTAAAATTCATTACTTTATATTGAGCCTTCTAGCTTTAGCTTTGTTATATATGTCTTATCATGATCTTGCTAGCGCCTTTAGGCTGATATGTTGTTTGTGCAATATTAGAAATGCTAGCTTGTTCTTTTGGGTAATCTCCAAAGCTTCTTGTAATCAAAAATTAAAAAATACAAAAATATGAAGCCACTCCATTGCATTTCATGTATGCTCCTTCTTATGCTTTTTCCTCATTTTGCATTTGTTATCTCTGGACGAGAGAAATGCGTGATTTCTTGATGACTCCATTGACAAAGGGGGAGAAGATATTTCGAGATGTATAAAGGGGAGAAGATTTAAAAGTGTTAAAAAGGGGGAGAAAATTGGAGAATTTGAATTTTTTAAAATTTGAGGATCCTTGTGAGGGGGATTTTCTTATTTGCATTCTTATGGTCTTATTACCCTTTCTGAACTTGAATTGCATTTCTTGATCCTCACGATGATCAAAAGTCATATCGAACAATTGTTCTTTCATATGGACCTTAAGTGAGATTTTGACTCTTTCTGAAAAATGAAGCTTTCTCGCGTTCGTTTGCCTTATCTCACTTGTCTATGCTATTCTAAAGCCAACTTGGTCATTTTCATTGCTTTCTCTTGCATATGGACCAAGTTGCGATTTGTGCTAAACGCCGAGTTTTTACCTTTCAAACCTCAAAATTTGCATTTGTTGGGAATTGCCAATATGTTCATCAAGGGGAGATTGTGGATATCATGGGATATGCTCATGATCTTAGGATGATGTGACAATTGGCAATGACGTTGAAGGTTTGCGAAACACGCGTTTCGGCAAAGATCGTGTTATGTCGCCTCAGCGGTCGACCGCCGTGCCTCAAGTGGTTTATCAGTGAACTAGTCGGGCGGTCCGACCGGTCGGGCGGCGGTCGACCGCCGATGGAGCGGTCCGATCGCTACCGCTGAGCGGTCAGACCGGCCATGAAAGTAGTTTTGGAGTTTGAGGTTGGGCCAAAAATAGAGGGTGTAGGTAAGAGAGGAGGTTCTACTGCTCTTGGTCCCATAATTTTTGGAGCCTCCAGGCAAAAGTTCTATTCGTTTGAAATTTCCAGAGATGTTGCGGATTTCCAAGTTGGAATTTGGCTAAGTTATGGACTGGCGGTCTGACCGGTAAGGGGAGCGGTCGGACCGGCCTTGGTCGCGGTCTGACCGGTTTTAACTTGTTCGTCGGCCCGTGGGGCGGCGATGTTTGCTTGTTAGGTCAAGTTCATGGGTTTCATGTCATATGTGTTGCATGATGCATGTTTTGACTAACGTGGGTCAAGTTGTGAAGAACTTGTTCCCGGATTCGATTTGCTTGTCTATTGTTGTGCAGATTACTTGGTGGTCAACGACGGTTAACTGCGAGGATGATCGGGACTAGGCTTGGAGAGCTGAGGTTCAGAATGATCGACGATGCAGGGTGAAGTCTTTGGACTCAAGTATGGTGCAAGATGGACAAAGGTGACCGAACGGGCAGTTCGGTGCGACTGGTTGAAACAAGCGGAGCGGGGGTCGGTGCAAGTGCCATGGTGGTTTCGGTAGGAGTCGGATGGGAGAGACTTACCGACATGATGAGAGCCGTTGGATCAACCTACACGTGGCGAAGCAAGCGAGTGCTTCGCACACCGACTCGGTCTTCGGAGAAGACTGCTTCCTAGAAGACCAAGAAACAAGAGAAGACAGCCAACCGGTCTGACCGCCCCCGTGAGAGGTCAGACCGCCCGTGATTTAGTGTTTTGAGTTTTTGTTACTTTTGCTTCGGGGTTTTGAGTAGATTCAATATAAGTCTTCCGCTATGCTTGATTGATTGATCTTCATAGTTTTCATAGCTATTGGAGTGAGATTCGTATTGAATCTAATTTGGGAGAAAAAGATAACATACGCCTATTCACCCCCCTTTAGTCGTCTTTCCGGTCCAACAGTATACGTCCTAATTTGTTTGCTACCTTTGTGGATATCTGTATTGGTATATCTTGTGTCAGGATACTTGTATGTATATCCTAATTTTTATTCTACTTCTGTGTATATCAGTTAGATTATATATTCAGAGCCGTGAGGCAAGATGCCAAGAGCGACGTCTCGGCTCTCTGCCTCTGGTTAGCAATCTATTTTAGGTTCACTCCTTTAGATGCTTGGCAGATCTGTTCAAGTTATGGTCATCTTATCTTTCTGTCTGTCTCCGTTCACTGTGTTCCCTCTCGGCAGAAACTCCTACAGATGGCACGGGTGATGTGCACGGACTATAATCTAACGATAGTTCCTATGTTTGTTCTCAATGCTCTGCTGTATTCTGGTACGAAGAAAGAATACGTACGCAGAGCGCATTCACACAGAACCGGGTTGCTTACCATTTGTGCTGCTGTGGTGGCCGAATTTCCTTGCCCACCCATAGACCGTTGCCTTCACTGCTAAATAATTGATGGTAGCCCGCGCTCTAAACATTTCATGTGCCTTATCAAGAGAGTACAATTCTCTCTTTGCATTTACCTCCCTTGGTGTCGATGTCGATAGAAGCATCAACACTGGTGACGGTCCATATGTCTTTAGGATTAATGGTGTCGTGCACCATCGAATTGGCTCATTGTTACCAGCACATGGAAAACAACCTTAGTATGCACAGCTATATATATATGACACATCAAATGAATTACAGAATAGACTAGATATCTTTCAAAATGTGGAGAGGCATCGTGAGCAACCAGATCCTTCAATTGTTTCTGCTCTCATAGCGATGCTTGATGAGCATAATCCGTTGGTCAGGCAATTCAGGATGGCTCGTGATCGATTGTTTTCTCCCAATTCTCCTGAGATATCTATCAAACTTCTTGGATCAGATAACAATTGTTCAGAGCTAGCAGCTATTATCGTTGGTGACCTCACCATGCAATCTTCAAGGTTTGATGTTATTGTCCAAACCAATGCTGGAGATCAAAAAAACATTTCTCCGATACATCCAGCTCTTATGGCCCTCCAGTATCCTCTATTGTTTCCATACGGTGAGAAAGGCTTCCACACTGGTATCAAATACATGGAGATTGATACACCAGCTTCTGGGATCCGTCAGAATGTTTCCATGCTTGGATATCATTGCTATACACATGCTGTGGAAAACTATCTGATCAATTATTGGTAAATTCTTTCTCTTGTGTGGAGGCAAGCCGTTTGGATTTCTTTTTATTTAATCAAGACAAGCTGCGCTTGGACTCCTGTCAAAGAATAGATGATGCGGTTGCTGGGGGGATATTGGTACAAAAAAGATATTGCCTGCTAGCTTCACTGGTGGCAGACGTTATATGACAAAGAATTACCATGACGCTATGGCGATCTGTCGTGTCTACGGTGCTCCGGATTTGTTCATCACATTCACTTGTAACCCGAAATGGCCTGATATTACAGAGGCACTTAGGATGGAGCCTGGTCAACGTTCCTGTGATAGAGCCGACATTGTTAGTCGAGTCTACCATACGAAATTACAAGAATTTTACAACGATGTTAAGGATGATGCGGCTTTTGACGTGCAGGTACCTTTCTTGCTTTGTATATCTACCTTTATTGTTTACCCTATATACTAGAAGGGTCATATCGATTGCTTACACTGTGTTTCGTCACAGTTATTTACAACACGGAGTTCCAAAAAAGGGGACTACCTCACATTCACATGCTTACCTGGCTTGTGACGGCGGTGACCCTTCACCTTCATTCATTGATAACCTTATTTCGGCTGAGTTACCTAATACATCAGTTGAGCCTCTAGGATATTCCCTTGTTGAAGAATGTCTTATCCATGGACATTGTGGAGACCTTAATCCAAGATGTCCTTGCATGGAAAATGGCAAATGTTCAAAGTTTTATCCAAAAAAAAATCTATACAGAAACAACTATCAGTGAGGATGGTTTCCCAGTTTACCGAAGACGCGACAACGGCAGGTTTGTTATGAAAAATGGCATATGTCTCGATAATAGAAGGGTTGTTCCTCATAATCTAATGTTGCTTAAGAAATATCAGGCTCATATCAATGTCGAATGGTGCAACAAAACACATATTGTGAAATACCTTTTCAAATATATTACAAAAGGCCATGATTACACTGCCATGTCCTTACACATCCAAACACAGATGCCGCTACCAATAATACCAGTACACAACGTGGTAACGATGAGATTTCTGAATACAAACGATCCAGATATCTGTCCGCTTGTGAGGCATCATGGTGCCTCTTTGGCTTTGAGTTGTATATCAGAAATCCATCGGTAGAGCAACTGCCTGTTCATTTGCCTGGCATGAACAATGTCACTTTCATTAATGAGTCTATTCTTGAAGATGTTCTTCATGAGTCAGATATTCAAAAAAGTTTGTTGACAGAGTGGTTCATTGCAAGTCACTTGTTAGAGATATATATGTATAGTTTGTCATTCCCCATTGTTATAAGGGGTTCTTTGCATATTCACCGCATATACCTGTGTATATATACTGGCCCATTGGCCTCATATTGAATACAAGCGCTATTCATATCATGGTATCAGAGCAAACCTAGGGTTTCCATCGCTCCGCTTGTCGCGCCCGCCGTCCTCGGATCCGGTGGTCGCCGCCTTGACGTCATCTTGACGTCTCCCGAACGGAGAGTCGGCCGCTGCCGCTCGTTGCTCCTTCGGCTTCGTCACCCCCGCCGGCGCCGTCATCCCAGATCGGCAGCCGCCTCCCTCTCGGTCCCGGGTGTCGCCGCCGCTCCCATCGGCCTCCTCATCGCCCCCGCCGGCTCCTCGCCTCTCTCTCTCCCGAACCCGCCGCCGCCGCCGCTGCCGTGCGCGCGGGGAGCGCCATGGGGAAGCACCGCGGTGGGGACTCGGCCTTCCTCGCCGCCGAGCAGCGCGCGGTGGGCGGCTCTCCCGAACCGTCGCGCCGCCACGCTGCCGCCGCCGATGAGAGGAGCGCCGCTGGGAGGAGCGCCGCTGGGATCGCCGAGAGCCGCCGCCGCGGTGGCCTTCCATCGCCGCCGAGAGCCACCGCGCGGTGGGGACTCGCCTTCCATCGCAGCCCGAGCCGCCGCTGGGGGGAAGCGCGCGGTGGGGACTCGCCTTCCTCGCGCCTGAGAGCAAGCGCCGCCAGTGGGGAGGGAAACCTAGCTTCCTCCCATGAGCGTGCGGTTTTGGGCCGTCTCACCGCCCGTAGAAAAGAAAGAAAATAGTAAAAAAAAAAACGTTGTTCTAATCGCCGCGCCGTCCAGCGCCGCCTGTTAGACTTCGTTGTTTTGGTCGCCGCGCCGTCCAGCGCCACCTACCAATGAGTACCGTTTCCCTCCCTCGTTGCCCGGTGATCTTCGATGGTGTTAACTACACCGACTTCGTGTCTCACATGCGCATCCACATACGTGGTCTTCGTCTCTGGGGCGTCCTCTCTGGCGATGTCACCTGTCCGCCTTGCCCTACACCTCCGACAGAGCCGACGCTGTGCGCCGCTTCAACAAATAAACAAGGTTGCTGCCGCCGAGACCGCCGCTTTGCCGATGATGAGGCTATCTCTCGCCTACCAGGAGGCTCTGGACTTCTACAAGGATCGCCTGACCGCCTACACTCAGTGGTACGACGACGACGCTCGGGCTGCTGCTGTCCTCATCGCCAGTATCCAGCCTCAGTTCTCCTCTGAGGTTGTGGGACTACCTACTGCTTTCCAGATGTGGACTCACCTTCGTCAGCGCTACGAGCCCTCCGGTGATGCTCTCTACCTGTCCGTGGTCCGCCAGGAGCACTCTCTTCAGCAGGGTGATGCTATCGTTGACGCTTTACGCTCGAGCTCTGCGTCTCGGCGCCACCGGATTCTTCCACACTATCGGGCCGCCGCTCCGCTGCCGCTTAGCCAGACGCGTCCGACCGAGTTTCAGCCGATCTACGAGTTCCTTACTCGCCGCCCCGAAGTTCGAGCAATGGCGCGCCCGCCTCCTTACACGCCACCTCGTGTCACTCTCCGGAGGCTCTTATCGAGATACGTGCGAGGAGACTCGCCGAGTGGTGCCGGCTCGCTACCACTCCCCCGTGCTCGCCGCCCGCCCACCGCTACACCGACGGCTCCACGCGTCGGCCTGACATCTCCTCCGGCCGCCGCCGCGGTGGTGGCGGCCGCTCCATCCGGCGGTGGTCGCCCCACGCTCCCACCGCAATAAGGTCGGCCACATTGAGTCCATGCTATAAGAAGCGCGCATCTTTCGTCGTTCTTCTACTAGCACCGCACCGGTGCTTCTACATCGACGCCGCATCGACTTCTTCAGATTTCTCTCACCGAGCAGAGATAGCCGATTTCGACGCCGCTTGCCGCCTGTGTTCTCCTCGACAGTTCTCGCAGCTTTGCATCGACTCTTCTGCACCGAAACCACCTCCTACACGATCAAGTACCTCCCGTGGATTCTTGATTCGGAGCATCTTTTCACATGACTCGATTCTTCCACTGCCTTTCATTACACCCCTTGATTCTCCCGCGTTGTTCTTACCGATGGTACATCTCTTCTGTCTCTAGTCGAGGACCTCTTAGCAACTCATCTTTTCATGTTCCTTCTTGCTTTATGTTCCTTGTCTTACCATGCGCCTTCTTTCTCACGGGCGACATCGATCTTGGTTGTCGGGTCATTCTCGACTCGACTCTTGTTGTGTTCGTGACCGCCACACGTGAGCTCGTTGGTTCTGCCTCGGCGCCATGACTCACGCCTCTCGGGAGCTTGACTGCTTCACCTTCCTTCCATCGCCACCGCGCGGCCGAGTCTCTCCACTTCGCCACTCGCTTCATCGCTCTTTCAAAGCAGCGGTATCACCGCCTTGGTCATCCGTGTGGATCTCGCCTGCCGCCCCTAGTTCGCCGTGGTCTTTTGGGGTCTGCCTCGTGAGACGTGTCTTTAGATTGTCGTATGTAAGTTAGGTAAATGATTCAGCTCCCTTATCCTCATAGTGAGTCGGTGTCTCAACGCCCTTTTGATCTTGTTCATTCAGATGTTTGGGGTCCGGCTCCCTTCGTTTCGAAAGGGGGTCATCAATATTATATCATTTTTATAGATGATTTTTCTCGCCACACTTGGATATATTTTATGTCTTCTCGTGAGTGAGGTTTTATCTATCTACAAACAATTTGCCACTATGGTCCACACACGTTCTCTACCCCATTCGTGTTTTTCGTGCGACTTCATCGCGAGTATCTCTCTCACTGCGCAGCCTTCCTTCTGGTGGTACTCGCCGATTCTCTTGTCCCGGTGCTCATGCTCGAATGGTGTCGCGAGCGCAAGCATCGCCACCTCCTTGAGACGGCTCGCAATCGATGATTGCCGCCTCCACTCCACCTCACTTTTGGGCCGAGGTCGTTTCACCGCCACCTATCTCGTTAACATCCAGCCCTCTTCTGCTCTTCAGGGTGCGATCCCTGTTGAGCGTCTTTGTGGTCTTCTTCCTGACTACTCTGCCCTTCGTATGTTTGGCTGTGTTTGCTATGTTCTTCTTGCCCCTCGGGAACGTACCAAACTGACTGCTCAGTCTGTTGAGTGTGTTTTTCTGGGATACAGTGCCGAGCACAAGGGATATCGGTGCTGGGATCCTGTTGGTCGACGGATGCGGATTTCTCCGGATGTGACTTTCGACGAGTCTCGTCCCTTCTACCCACGTCCTACCTCTCCTTCGGCTTCCGCTTCCTCTGTGGAGTCTGTCTTTGACCTTTCCAGATACACCTATATCTGTCTTGCCCTTATCCACCCGTCCCACTGAGTCTCCACATATCCCTCCTGTGGCCTCTCCGCCGTTGTCGCCGCCTGCTTCGGCTCCTCCGGCTCCTCCCACTACACTCGTATTGAGGACCTTCCAGCTGAGCCATCTTCTCCTGATGTTCTATCTTCTCCTGATGATCCATCTTCCCCTGATGGGTTATCTTCTCCTCCCTACGCTCTCCGCGATCGTCAGTCGATTCGGCCTCCTGCCCGTTTTGGTTTTTCTGGTGCAGCTACTCTTGAGCCTGTCTCCTATCGTGATGCTGTTACTCATCCCGAGTGGCGATGCTATGGCCGAGAGATTGCTGCCCTTGAGCGCATCGGTACTTGGGATCTTGTTCCTTTCCATCTCACTCGCCCCATCACGTGTAAGTGGGTCTATAAGATTAAGACTCGCTCGATGGCTCTCTTGAGCGCTATAAGGCGTGTCTTGTTGCTCGTGGCTTCCAAAGAGGAGCATGGTCGTGACTACGACGAGACTTTTGCTCTGTGGCTCACATGACCACCGTCCGCACTCTTCTTGCGGTGGCGCCTGCTCGCCACCGGTGCTGCTTTCACTTGATGTCAAGAATGCCTTTCTTAATGGAGAGTTGCGTGAGAAGGTCTACATGCTTCCACCACCGGGTATTCTGCCTCGAGGGCATGGTCCGCCGCCTTCGCTGTTCTCTTTATGGCCTTAAGCAAGCCCCTCGTGCTTGGTTTGAGCGCTTCTCCTCTTCGTTACTGCTGCTGGTTTTTCACCTAGTGATCATGATCCTGCGCTCTTTGTCCACACTTCGCCTTGTGGTGGACTCTTCTTCTTCGTATGTTGATGACATGATCATTACCGCGATGATTCTGAGTACATTGCCTTTGTCAAGGCTCGCCTTAGTGAGCGCTTATGTCGGATCTTGGTCCTCTTCGTTACTTCCTTGGGATTGAGGTTACTTCCACTACAGATGGTTTCTTTATGTCCCAAGAGAAGTATATTCAGGATCTTCTTGATCGTGCCTCTCTCACTGATCAGCGTACTATTGAGACTCCCATGGAGCTCAATGTTCACCTCCGACTCTCTGATGGCGAGCCTCTTTCTGATCCGACTCGCTATCGTCATCTTGTTGGGAGTCTTGTCTATCTTGTTGTTACTCGTCCGAGATATCACTTATCCACCCACATTACGAGTCGGTTCAGATCGCTCCCACTCAGTCCACTACACCACCTTCTTCGAGTTCTCGCGATACCTTCGTGGAACTATCTCTCGCCGTCTTTTCTTTCCAAACTCCATTCATTCTGCTTCAGCTTATTCGGATGCTACTTGGGCAGCGATCCTCCGATCGCGGTCTATCTCTCGCCATCGTGTTTTTCTTGGTGGTTCTCTCATTGTTCGGAAGACGAAGAAACAGATCGCAGTTGTCCCGCTCGAGTGCAGAGGCCGAAAGGCGCGCTATGGCTCTCTTGACAAGCGGAGATTACTTGGCTACGGTGGTTACTTGAGGATTTTGGTGTTTCACACTACACCGACTCTCTCTTGTCCGACAAGACAAAGTGCTATCGATTGCTCGAGACCCCGTGAAGCATGAGCTACCAAGCATATTGGTGTTGATGCTTCCTTCATGCGGTCTTGTGTGCATGACCAGCGATTGCTCTTCAAGATGTGCCTTCAGAGCTTGGATAGCGGATTTCTTTTAAGGCCTGCACTCAAGACAAAGACGGTTTCTACCTCTCCAAACTCGTGTTGTTGATCCACCATGAGTTTGAGGGGGTGTTAGAGATATATATGTATAGTTTGTCATTCCCCATTGTTATAAGGGGTTCTTTGCATATTCACCGCATGTACCTGTGTATATATACTGGCCCATTGACCTCATATTGAATACAAGCGCTATTCATATCATCACTGACACATTTCTGCAAGGAATCTTACATACTGAGAATTTTCAACCCAATGGACATGGCATACTGATAGAAAAAATATGGACTAAACGTAAGAGAGGCACCAAACTTGATAGAATGATTCATATCCATCCTAATAGTGGCGAGCCTTACTACTTACGTATGTTATTGATGGTTGTACATGGTGCCTTCCGCTATGAAGATCTAATGTCTCATCAGGGCACCACGTATGCAACTTTTCGTGAGGCATGCCAGGCTCATGGTCTTATTGGTGATGATGCTGAGTGGTCCTATCTTTTTGATGAGGCTACTGTGTGGGCATCTCCAGGTCAATTGAGAGACATGTTCATGACTGTTGTCTTGTTTTTGTCATGTTGGCGATGTTAGTATGCTATTTAACAACTACTGGAAGTACCTCGCCGATGACATCGCATACAACACGCGTCGCTCATCAGCTCTTCAGTCACGTGCATTATCTGACAGCTTGCTACAGACTCAACTGCTACATCAACTATCCACACTTTTTGCCAAGAACGGCTTTTCATTGGAATCATACAATCTGCATGTTCCCCCAAACATGTCTCATACTGCTCTTAGCAATAAATTGATTGTTGAAGAGTTAGAATATGATACTCATCAACTTTCTTCACAGTTATTGTCTACACAGCGTAGCCTAAATACTAAACAGCGGACCATCTATGATAAAATCACTGATGCTGTCTTACACAACAAACCATGCTTCTATTTTGTCTCCAGCCATGGCGGTACTGAAAAAAACATATCTATGGAATGCAATCATAACCGAGTTAAGATCATGGGGACAGATTGTTCTTGCAGTTGCCGCATCAGGTGTGGCTGTATTACTATTACCTGGTGGTCGTACTGCTCATTCTCGGTTTCGTATTCCAATTGATATTGATGACCAAAGCCTTTGTGCGGTGCATCGCAGTAGCATGTTAGCAGAGCTCATTAAAAAGTGCTCTTTGATCCTTTGGGATGAGCCTCCTATAGCACCAGTAGCGTAGGGTGGTGGACGTAGTGAAATAATTGGCGCTTCATTTCTGAAGTCCAGTCTCTGAGACCATATTCAGATACTACACCTTACTATTACCATGCGCCTCCTTACACCGGGCATATCAGCTCAACAACAACATGGCCTTGCATCCTTCGCACAGTTGGTACTTGATATTGGAGAAGCACATGTACCAGCACAGATACGCCCTTCAGAATCAAAGGCAACATGGATAAAGATTCCAGAGGATTTACTGGTTCAACCTACAAGGGATAATGTCCTCGGAATAGTAGATGCTATCTATGACAATTTCCCTAATAATTATGACTCTATTCCATATTTAGCAAGCTGTGCCATTGTCTGTCCGTTAATGCCATTGTTGATGAAATCAATGATACGATTTTTTCCAACGTGTCAGCAGTTGCAAAAGAATATTTAAGCTACGACACTATTTTAGATTCATTGGACCAGCCAGCCAATGTGGATGTTCTCTATCTGTCTGAGTTTCTTCGTTCAATTGTAGTCAACAATTTCCCAAACCACAATCTTTGTCTTAAGATTGGCATACCTGTCACATCCCCAAATTAATAAAGAGCTTATTATGCATCTCATTAGCATGCATCATGTTTGGAAACTTTTTAATTCAATATTGTACTTGCAAAATCTCAAAATACAATTGGAACATACACTTCAAATTGAACTCCCAACTAAAAACTGAAATAAATGTTACTGAAGATCCTATGGAAATAATTTATTCTAATACTATATTAATTATCATGAATTAATATAATTTTTTCTAAATTTTTGGGACTGGTTTGAACCCTATAAAAATTCAAACGCCATTAAAAGACCTAGCCTAAGTTTGAATTTATAAATTACAAATTTTATCATGAACAGTAGGGTTAAATAATTTTTATGGACACTAGGTTGTCCCAAGAACCCCCACAAATTATTTTATGATTTTAGGAATTTTATTCCTATTTTTAAGCCACAGGTCAAAGTAGTGAAAACAATTAAAATCCTGGTCAAAGCACTGAACCCAAACCAGCCGCACTATTCCCCGGGCTCGAGTCCGACTCGGCGGGACGACTCAGCCCAACCACCTAAACACACAGCGGCATGCAACCATCAGATCGTAGCTCAACGCCCGATGAAACCCACTCGAGTTGGTCCAACCAACCCACTTAACCCCTCGCGCCACACTCCGGTTCGCTTCGCCAGTGCGGTGACCGCCCGACCCACCGGGGATTCTCTTCCTCCTGGGCGCGACGCCAGCGCTGCGAGCCACGCGGCAGCGCTCATTCGCTTCCCGCCTGAAGAGCCGTCAGCCCGCTACCCACCGCGCTGGTGACCACTCCCGAGCTCCTCCGTCACTCGCGCCTCCATCTCCGTCAAAACACGGGCTTATTACCCTCCGAGCGCTCACTTTTCCCCATCTTTCCTCTCGGTCCGAGGAAAGAGGAGCTCTCTCCGCTCATCACTCCGGTAAGCCTCGACCGGGTCATTCCTTCGCCTCTATGGTCGGTGCCATCTCCATTTTTGCTTAGCCGAACTCCTTTGGTTGCTTGTAGCTCCCACCGCCTCGGTGCCATTGGAAGCTCCAGGCGCAGACCAAGGTCTCCCCGAGGTCATCTTCATCTCCGTGAGCTATTCTTCTTTTCTTTCGCCACGATGTGTCTTAGGATCTAACTAAGGTTTCCCTCAACTAATTTCTTGATCACTCCTCGGGAGCGCTTGCATTTCGAGCTAGCCCCTCTTGTCGGCCGAAAACACTATTCACCATCCATTGTTGGTTTGGTGAGTCCTTTATCCAATTCCTCCTAGGGTAACCACCTACTGGCTTCAACCAACCTTACCGTACCTCCATTTTTTAGTCTTGTTAACCAGGGAGCCCTCTCCTCGTGGAGCTTGACGCCATTGCCGCCATTGCCGCCGACAAGCCACCACGGGCTTCTCGACCGTTCTCTCCTCTCGTAAGCTTCACCGAGTCATGGTATAGCTTGTCCTCGCTTTACTTAGCTCAAAGGAACCGGATGCGACATGCACTTAGGGCCAGATCACCGCCGCCGTCGGCCAGCCACCGTGCAGCCGTTCGGCCGCCGCCGCCGCCACCTTGAGGTGCGACGGTTCATAGCTGTCCATTCCGATCTTTAGTTCACGCCGACAAGTCCCACTGGCACGACGAGCCGCCCGGCCATCTCTCGCCTAAACGCGCGAGCGTGGCGGCTCCGACCGCATCGAGCTCGTGGGTTAGACAACCGGTTATTAATGGCTAATCATCACCTAAGTATTTAATGACCGCTGGTAACGAGCGAGACACGGACATGTGGGACCACGAACAAGAACGGAGTAAAATAACGGTTTACAACTGAGGTTGACATGTGGGCCCGAGATTTAAGTGCACACCATAGACCCTATAAACCACCAGTAAACTCACGGTCCATGCACTATGCCGTGGACCGTATCTATGACATCTGGTCCCACCGCTTGCTAAAAACTAAAATCTAATGTTTAAATGAAAAATGAACTGTTCCCTAGACCCCACCGGTCGGTGACTGTGGCTAGCACGTGGCTGGTGAGAATAGTAGCAAATGACTTATAAAATCCGAAAACCTTTTACTTGCACACTGAAAAATATGTATAACTTCTAAAATGCATAACTAAATCATTTTAACTCCAAAACGGGTGTAACCACTTCTGATAATTTTTATATTTAATGAACTTTATATTAAAATTGGTTTCAACCTTGTCTCTTGTCACAGCCCTAATAATTAAAATGGATTAATATGTATTTCATTAGCATGCATTATTGATTTCAAAACATTTCCATAATATATTGTACTTGGAAAATCTAATTTGAGGTGAACATACACATCAAAATTCAGATTTCACTTCAAATCAGTAATAAAAAGTTGTGATAATCATCTGAAATCAATTTATTTAAATACAAAATTAATTATCAGGAATTAATATAATTTTTCCCAAATTTTTGGGACTAGTTTGAACCTCATTAAAATTCAAACAACATTCATAGACATACAACATGTTTTAATTTAAATATCACAAACTATATTATGAACAGTAGGGTTTTATAATTTTTATGGAAACTATATACTCCCAGGAACCCCCACAAATTATTTCATAATTTTTGGAAATTTATTTCTATTTCTAAGCCTCACCAAAGTAGGGCAAACCATTTAAATCTCACCAAACTCGGACCCAAACCGCCGCATCGTTCCTTGGGTTCAAGCCCGACCAGTAGCCGGGCGCGGTCGAGTCCACTAAGTGCACGCGACGTGAGCCGCCTGATGGGAAATCAACGCCCAGATCGCGTAACCCTTCCAGATCATCCGAACACCTCTTCAATCTCACCGCCCACCAGATCCAACGGTGCGCCTCAAATCTTTTAACTCGCTCGCGCGCCACTTAGTCTCGCCGACCGGTGGGGCCGTCTTCGCCGCACCGTCGCCTACCTCCGGCCGCACTCGGGCATCTAACACCACGCGGCCGAGCAACACCGACGCACCGTAACGGCTCCCTCACGTCGCCAATCCACCGCCACTTACACCAATCCCGAGCCGCTCGCTCTCTCGCCGCTCCACTCCGCCTTCTTCCGGGCATAATACCCCTGTGCCTGTTCTTCCTCACTTCTCCTCTTTCGGCAGAGGAGGAGGAAGCTCTTCCGCGCGCATCTCTCGGGTAAGCTTCTCCGGTGATCCCACACTTCTACAATCCATACCGTGTCCATTTTTCCTTATGCGAACTCCTACCTTTGCTTGTAGCTTCGGTTCACCTTCGTGCTCTAGCTCGTGTCTGGGCACGCACCGAGTGACATCCTCGAGCCATTTCTTGTCTCCGGAGGTATGGTCCACATTCCACGCGTCACCTTGTATGCCTTAGTTTATCGATCAAAACCCCTCACTTGGTTTCGGCAATGCACGACAGATCCGATTAATTTGAAGGTGTTCCTCTTGTCGCCCAAGGACAACCTTTTCGCCTCCCACTTAGGTCCGTAAGCTATTGTCAAATTCCTCGCTTCTATAGCTTCCTCCTATGATCTTTAAGTCATCTTGATCATTCTTTTCTCGGGTTTTGCTCGAAATCCTCTCCTCGTGAAACCGAGTTGTCGCCACCTTCTTCTCCTGCGTCACTACTCCACCATCTCCAAGCTTCCCAAGCTTCTCACAGCTCAGTGACCTCCCAAACCTTTAGGTAGCATAAGCAACCACCGGGTTGTACCGAGAAGCTCGGTCGAGCTACTTGCACTTTTGCCGCTTGAACCGCCGCCAACTCCGCTAGCCGGATTCGGGCGGCTCATCGTCGGGACTACTCCCGTTAGGAGCGCCTTGCTATTCTACATCCGCCCATGCCCTTGGTTAGCGCGCCGTGGCGAATCGCCGCAAACCGCCGGTGGAACGCGCGGACCGAAAGTCCCATTGTCGACGCCGACAACATCAGAGCAATGATTAGGAATAAATGATAATCATTAGCATTTAATCCTCGTCTTAGCGACGCTTAATGTCTCACTTACATGCGGGCTCCACACACGTAAAACGGACTTTGAGTTTAAAGCCTCCGGGTGACATGTGGGACCAGCAGGTAAGTGCCGCGGCGCCAGGCGCTAGGCGCGTGGAACGATCCCTGATCGTATCTGGCCGATGGGACCCACATGTCACGGTCAAATTAAAAGTCCGAGTTAAAAGAAAGTGCGCTATTCATCGGCCCACTAGTCGCTGATCGCGCTAGCGCGCGCCGTGAGGAAAGTAGCAAATGAATTATAAAATCCGAAAACCATTTATCGCACATCAAAAATATATATAACTTCTAAAATTCATAACTAAATCATTTTAACTCCAAAATGGGTGAAACCACTTCTGGAAATTTTCACTGTTAGTAAACTTTATATTAAAATTAGTTTCAGGCTTGTCTCTTTAGCAGGGAGCTTTATTTGGAGATTACCCCATTAAAACCATTATTTGTACAATAGAAAAATGACTGATAACTTCAAAAATGCATAAGTAATTATTGGAAACTCCAAAAACAGTGAGACCACTTTTGATAATTTTCATTTTCAGTGAACTTAATTCTAAAAATGGTCTCCACATTACCTCTGTCACAGAAACTATATTTGGGAGGATATAATCTTTAACTCTATTATTGTTACACGATAAAAGGCTAATAACTTTGAAAATACATAAATAAATCATAAAAACTCCAAAAAGGACAAACTCAATTGTTTTTAACTTATAATAATATTGCCTATTTATCTATGTAATCCATGTACTCGCCACTATTCTACAAAATTTCACTTCATAATTAAATTACATAAATGACGGCATATTGAAATCTGAAATTCAAACCATCATAACTTTCATATACTGAATCAAAGTGAAATAATTCTTTCACCAAAAATCATTTAAAATCATGACCTAACTACTGTAGAAAAATCATGCATTTTTGAGCATTTTGGTTTTGAGTTGTTTTCTGTGATTTATTTGATGTTATAATTATATAGATCCGAGCATATTGATATCGACACTTACGCTACCGGAGTGAGCAGCTACTGTACCAGCAAGGCAAGCATCATTTGAACTTTCTTTTGCATCATATTTGATCCCGCTTTGGTTAAGATAGTGCAATGATAATTGCTTGCATGCTATTTTGATTATGTCAATATTTTTGTGATGTGTAGTTTAGTTATGTTCTATGCTTGAGGTTAATCTTGAATTATGCCAACTCCTATATGCTTAAGATAGGATGTGTGAATTATGGGTTATAGAATTGCTTAGCCATGCAAGTCCGGACACTAGAGTTCGATCGTCGAATAACCCGCGGTTTTGGGACAAACACAACTCTCATTTTATGATTTATACTTCAGATCTTGTAGCTGTTTTATGAGTTAAATTTTGTTATTTTTAAATGAGCTTTGGTCTGGACAAGTGTTGGTTAGTGATGGTGCTTTGTGCACGAGCATTGGGTAAGTGGAAGGACTTGTCGGACAATTGAGGACCGAGCTTTGGAAATGTCGTTAATTCAAGTACACTGCCGCCACACGCGGTTGGGAGCCGTATGGTTAAGTAGGGGAGGGTTTTATTGTGTTAAGTCCTTGGTGGTGTAAGGGCATAGCGACCGTGAAATCCTATGTTCTTTAGGAGCCGATGTAATCCTTTATAGTGTGCAAGGAGCGCCAATTCTTTTGTTTTGATTGCATCAGATTTCCAATATAACTTGTGAGCCCCTAGCAAGTGCTATCGACGCTTGTACTAGGCAAGGAACCATCTCACAAGGGGACTTAGCCCAATGGGATCTTCTTGCTGAAAATGATCAGATCTTGATTTACTTACCGCATACCATAGGAAGTATGCTATATTCGAGGCATCCGAGGCTTACGGGCTAATCAAGTCGTGGGTAAAGTAGTACACCTCGCAGGTATAAATCTATTCGATTAGCCGTGTCCACTGTTATGGACAACCGCTTGAGTTCGGGAGTTACTATTGTTAGACTTTTAATTAAAATTGTGGTTGAACTTGGTATTCATCATGAACGGGTTGTTCATGTGTTTAGTACATCAAAGTGGGTTGCCACTTTGAACTTTGTATGATTCAATTGTTTATTACTGAAATGCTTTACTATATGCTTTACTTCTACTTCAAATCTGATTTTAAATGGGCACATGAAAACTAGTATGTGTAGGATGTTAATTGTTGCGTCTCTTTCGCAAAACTAAACCAATATGAGCCATCCTTTGAATGACCCTTATGCATAACTATTTTTATTTGTGTAAGACTTGAGTACACTTGTACTCAACCGGATGTTTGTTGGCCTTTTCAGTGAGGAAGATTATGAGTATGACGATCTCGTTAGTGTTGACTTGGGTAACACTAATGAGTAGTGTGTTATCATTTATCCCCGGTCGGCTGTCGATGGGTGATGGGCATACCATCGCTGGTCTTTTGCTTTATCTATTTACTCACGCTACTTGATACTTTACTTGAATTTGGCCGATCGGCCGCTTGTAATAAGTCGTAGACCTTAACTATTATGCAAGATGTCTTTTTTAATCTCTTGTTGTATGCGTTGTATGGATGTAATCAACGTTGGATGAGGGTATGAGTATATTGGTCGTTGATCTTGGGAGCCAATATAAGTCATACTGTTGTTGATGAATTCTCATTTAACTCACTAAGTGTAGTGCTTCAAATCGAAGAGAATCAACAATCATGTAGCGCCGCAAAGGAGCAACGCGCATGATCGTTGAGGCTCTAGTATTCGCCAAGCCTCTCACTTGGATAGAGTTAAATTAGAATTATTTACCGAGACCCATGATTATGTCCCTAAGACCTTGTCTAATCTCGGTCTTATGGAGATAATTCCGGGTCCCCACAACGTTGGTATCGAGCCATACTAATCAGAGGTTAGAGGTAGCATCGCGTTAAGTTAGTAAGTCCCTTGGTCAATTTATTTTACAAATTATCAAAGTATTTTGAGAAAGTTTGCTAAGAATATCTTTTATTCCTTATCCATCTTAGTATCTTTTCTCCCTTATCCTGCTTTGGTTTATGAAACTAACTCACCTTGCCTTCTTGCCTTTAGATGAACCCTCGAGCACTTGTCCGAGAAACTCAAGTCAAGGAGTGGATGGATACCCGTGTTGCTACGAGACATGATGTGGAGGGCGAACTTCACATATCACCCACTTATTCCATCTACCGTGATCGAGGACCGTGAATGGAGGAATTTATGGCGATGATAGATATCGTTGCAGATGTGTCACGGGAGCATACCTACCGCTTCCAGCGCATGGCACTTCCGAGGCCATGGCGTTACAAGAAGTGGCTTTGGTGGCCATGAGTCGCCTTCGCCACGACTGGCAGAGTTAGCCCACCCCATATGATCATTTTCCGATGCGCGACGCGCTTAGGGATGTGAACTCGCTTGCTAGAATTCAGTTCGTGAAGACCTCGTGTCCGATAACCGCAAGACCGGTGCACATCATGGATCGATGCACCGCTGCACTATACATGAGTTGTGGAGACGCGACGGCGCCTCATTGAAGCTCAGAGCACTTAAGGCTCATGCATGACATGAGGCTCATTCATCCAGATGTGCTATATGGCACTAATATGATCTCCCTTATCTTTCAAGCGCCACAGATTGCCGCCTTCCCGTGGTAGAAGGTCATATTAACGCCATAGGATCACCCTTGCGTTTTCCTAATCTAGGGGACCCGATGATACCGATCCCCGGGCACATCTTTCGACGAATTTCCGTGAATTTTGACCGGAATAATATCTAAGCGATTAGGGGCAGAGCTCTATGTTTAAGCTTGTATCTTTAGGTTTATGTAATAGGGTAGTAGATGTCGAACTGTTATGTTTATTTGCAAACACTACTATTTCAGTTGTAATGTTAAGACTGCGGGCGCTTATGTACGGAGTTGTATCGAATTGGTTTTATGTTGATTAATGTTTGGTGTTCCATTTGATGTTACAATTTTCTTGCTCTTTGATATTGATTGTGCATGTATAGCCAAGTAATGGCTTTTATCTTACTTACTAACCATCCTTGCTTAATACAGATGACAGACAGGACCGATTCGCGATCAGAGCCTCACGCAGCAGGCTCCCCATCTAGGGCACCCGCCTAGCACCCCGAGCGATTTCTACGATCAGAATGCGCCGCCCCAAAGAAACTGCTCGAGCATGGCGAGCCCTCTCACCGCCGCCCAAAGAGGCGGACCGCCCGAGGAGGTGCTCCTCCGCCGCCATCCATGGTCGAGTTTATGATGATGATTGAGCGCAACCGATGGACTGACCGGATGCTTGAGGCGATCGACGTAACACCGCCCAGCCTCCGCTCCGCAGAGGAGCCGCCCCGCACCGAAGCGCCCGAGGTCTCGCTGAGTTTCATGACCAACCTCCGACATTTGCGGGTGGCAAGGACCCGATGGAGGCGGAGGACTGCTGCACAATATAGAGAAGAAGTCAACATTGCGCAGTTGTACTGGGGTTGAGAGGGTCTTGTTTGCCGCCTATCGGTTGGCCATGGTGCAGCGAGCACATGGTGGGATAGTTATTCGCCATGCAGCCCGCTGGACACATCCCGACTTGGGACGAGTTCGTGGACACGCCCGAGAGGCTCATATACCGAGGGAGGCCGCTTATCAAGCGGCAGTAGCCTGCCTTGAGGCAGGCGGAGGAGGGCCACGCGAGT
This sequence comes from Ampelocalamus luodianensis, assembly GCA_036346255.1. Taxonomy (NCBI): domain Eukaryota; kingdom Viridiplantae; phylum Streptophyta; class Magnoliopsida; order Poales; family Poaceae; genus Ampelocalamus; species Ampelocalamus luodianensis. Next base: position 5,516,840 of record CM070638.1, read on the forward strand.
ACTGCATGATTTCAACTACGGCGGTATGCTCGGACGACGCCTCGGCAGACGCCGTCGCCGAATGAGTTCTTCCATGGATCGCCGAGGAGTTGCGGCTTGTTTTAGTGCACATGATTTTGGAGTTTCAAAGATCCGTCAACAAGGCGATAGTGGTGGAGCATGAGAGCATGACAATGGATGAGTCGAGAAGAGGAGGAAGGCTTTACGACGCGATGGCGTAGTGGCGCTTTTCCTGTGCCGCGCCAGACTACCTCGTGCACCTCGTGCCCGCCTTCAAGACCATCGAGGTCTCTGTGGCACCTCCACGACCTTCTCCACCGGCAGCACAAGAAGACAATGGGGCCGAGACCACAGATGGCGGGGCATACAAGCCCGGCGTCATTTGTTTCCATCAGGCCGTCAGGCCACTATATGCAGATGCCTCGCCAGCAGCGAGGATGCCCTGACGATACGCCGCAAAGACCACCACCGGCCCCAATGAGGCCACCGCCACCCCACAGAGAGCAGCACCTACTCCACCTCAAAGATGCACGTGGTCGCGCCAACCACGCCTCAAGAGGAGGCGACCGATGCACTGACGCGTGCTAGGTACACTACTTGTTAATTCATGTCCCGCATCGTTTTATTTGATTCGAGCATCTCATTCATTTATTAAAAACGAGTATGCGAAATTAACCAATTCAAGATACATACACTACACCCACCTTATCATATTGGTCCTGTGGTCGGTTTTCACGCCATCAAGTCCGCAGGACGTAAAATTGAAATACAAAACGTTAACTTTTCAAAGAAACTTAATAGTGATAAGTTCGGTGGGCATCGATGTTATCTTAGGGATGGATTGGTTATCTAAGAATCGGGAAGATTGATTGTGCCCAACGGTCTATTTCAGTGACTAGCGAGGACGGCATCCAGGTCGTCTTTGCACCTTTAGTGGGTAGTTCTCACCTATATGCTTTAGAGGCGAGTACCTCTCTCGCGCTATAGGAGGTACCAATAGTGAGTGAGTATCCTGATGTGTTCCCTGAGGAAGTTCTAGGCATGCCCCCTGATCGAGAGGTAGAGTTTGTCATTGAACTTGCACCCGGTACCGCGCCCATCTCAAAAAGGCCGTATCGGATGCCGCCCAATGAGCTAGCAGAATTGAAAGAACAACTTAAGGAGTTGCATGTGAGGACCCGGAATATTTAACTAGTAACACTTAACCTCCAAATGGTTCTGGCATTACTAATTAAACATTCTAAGCCTCGATGGACATATGCTTCCCAGAATTGCAGCATATGCACATCATCACAAAATTACACATCAATTCCATACACATACATCACTAAGTTCAACAACGACATACATAAAGTAAAGTTATTACAAAAGGGCCGACCGGCCAAATAGAGCAATATACAAGAAAGACAATGGAAGCAAAGGTGCCATAAGATGGCTAGAATGTAAGTCCACCAGGTTAGCCATACACCCACAAGGCAACCGACCGCCGCTAAGCTAGTCGCCCATAGCTACCACAACACACTCACAAAAGTGAGGCCCTCGTGCTCACCTTCTTCCTCTGCAACAAAACAATTAAGCGAAGCAACCGAGTACAAAGATTGTCTTTGTACCGCAAGGCTCGACGTGTGGAATAGCGCACCTATTCATAAACTACATGCAAGCTTATTTAGGTGGAGGTTGTATGTCTCATTTTGCATGAAGCCAACTTTATTTGCAATAATGTAATACATTTTGAAAGCAAGTTTGCAAATCTGTTTTGTTATCAAAGTAATGATAAGTAAAGGTACATACAAGTAACCACAAGCGACTATCCCAATAGCCACCACAACATAGCACGAATCCCCGATTCGTACCACCCATCAAGTTTTAATTTAAAAGGTTGTAGTCTAACACTTGAAAGACCTTGCCAAGCGTGTCCATAACCTAGGACGAGGCTATTCGAATAGTTTTAACCTGCAGGGTGTACCAATGTACCCACACTTGGATCGCTTCAAGCCACAAAGCACACTATCAAGGTATGCAGCACGGCTAAGTCCTACGAGACATTTCCAATCTTGTGTATTAACTACGAGCCGCTCATATGGATAGAAACCCATATGCTTACATTGCAAGTCGAAAGACAACAAATCCCATCACGGTGAAGTCTTTCGGACACTACAATGCTCCCAACACCGTCCCTCCTGCGACTGGAGCCAATACACGCCAAAGTACTAAGTCAAGAGAGGTCACATACCCTCTAATGTGGTTAGCACGCTAAAATGCTTGGTTTAGTGTAACAAGATGTTCGGTCCTTGTTGACCCGGGCACCATTCCAGTCACACCCAAAATCACACCATCGTACCATTGTGCCCAAGTCTAAATCATTTTGTTTTCAGTTTTAGTTTTCATAAGTAGACATGGCACAAGGTGGAAATCATAATCCATAATAAGTTTTATAGATCAAGGTTATCGACAAGTCGATAACCGCCCACTTCTACCGGAAACTAAGCATGGCTAAGCAATTAATTCGCAACTACTAAGTGACAAGAGCCCATCCATGAACTCTAAATCACAGCAAGCAACCTAGGCTCATGGTAGTAGAGGATAATCATTTGCTAAGGAAATGCATCTACTAGGCCAACTATTAACACAAAGTAGCAATGCATACATAGAATTTGTAATCAACATAAATACTTAAAATACTGGGATTAACATGATCAAACTGCTTGCTCGCTTGTCGTTGGTCAAATCATTGCGGAGGATCGCTCTCGGGGTTACCGCAAATGTCGCCTAAGCGAAAAACAAAAGAAGCGAGAACAACCAATAAGACGAGCCACACTTAAACAAACGAGCAAGCAAAAATTATCCAAATGCGACTGAAATTTATACATAAGGTAGAATATGAATATACCTAGACATAGAAACTGAAAACCCAATTTGGATTTGTGGTGCAAAAGATATTCCCTAAAACCTACTTTCTACCATAATTAGGTACTGTAGCAAAAATATTTTCTAGAGGTTTTCTCGACTTGAAAATTTTATGATAGGTGGCTACTTGACATTTTAAGGCTAATACAAGTGGTTTCATCTTAATTGGAGTTGAAGTGATTTAGTTATGACTTTTCTAAGTTGCAAAACTAGCATAATGCACTTTCCAGAAATATAAACATGTGCAAAACCTATTTCACATTATAGTATGATAACAGAGGGATTTCCTAACATCAACTTTCTATTTTTAGGATTTACAGGGAATTACTGGTGTCTTTTACAACATTAAATGAATTTTTAATTGCTACTAATAAGGTTAAATCTATTAACATATTTTTCTGGTGCTGATTTAGGCCTACCACCATTTTTAGATTAAAGTTTAGTGAATAGCAAATTTATCAAAGTTAAAATCATTCAATTAGCAGATATACAGAAAAAGATATGCATTTTCCAAGTTTTAATACAATTCTGGAATATATAGAAATAGCAGGAAACAAGCTATTAAAGATTACAAATTTTCCACTCTGAAAGCATAGCTAAAATCATTTTTATATTAAACTTTAGTGAAATACAAATTTATTGCCGTCGGTTTCATGTAAAAAGGATTTTTCTTGAATTAAATATGAATTTCTAAAGTTTTTACACAATTTTCAGTTGATAAACAAATGCTTACAGAAATAAAATCCAACCCAACCGGAGATAAACGATGTGGACGCTCGTGGGCCGTCGATGCGAAATCCAACGAGCCACACGCACGGAAAACAGCGTACGCGCGCGATCTCAAAAAGGGGCCCACCGTTGGATCAAGATCCAACGGCTCACGAGGAAGGATGCAACCGGACGGTGCGGTTGCCTCGACGATCCACGACCGCGGATCTAAGGATGAACGGCTCCGATCACGCCTCCAGTCGGAAGGTCCGATTGCACACACGATCAGGGCCGCAGATCAAGCGATGGACGGCCAAGAATGATGAGGGGAACCGGAGGGTCCGAACGCATACAAAATCTAGGCCGCAGATCGCCAAATGGACGGTGGTCCAAGATCGGCGCAACCGAGGCCGACCGTGGGGCCGCATGTCAGTGACTGAGAGTCACACATGCGAGATTTAACACACGTGCACAGTGCACGTGGACCCACCTGGCAGTGACTTAAAGGAGGTTTTTAGGACAGCTAATTAATTACTAATGACCAATGATTAATGATGATTAGCAATCAAGGTGTCCTAAAGATTTTGTGCAGGGGTGATTTAAGGACCGAGGCCCACACGTGATGACCCAAAAGGTAATTTCGGACACATTTATTGCTAACAATGATTAGCAATAAATAAACCCAAAATCAGCCCTAATGACTTCTGATTTTCGGCGCTAAACTAATGGGCCCACCCGGCAGTGGCACAGGGGACATCCCCGACAGCTAATAAACGCCGACACTTAATTAACCTAAGATTAACATTAATGATGCCTAAACACACAGATAAACGCCAATGGTGATTTAAGAAATTTGGACCCACATGTCAGTCAGACATTAGGCCAGATTAAGACACTATTAATGCCCTACTGATTGGCAATCATTAAGCATTAAACGTGTCCTAAATATTTGACGAAAACGGCTCCCGGTGACAAAACCCGAGTGGCTCTCACGCTTGTCGTGGCGACTCGCCATGCGCGCGCCACAAACTATCAAAATGGGTTCGCAATAGTGTTGCGGACCCCGCGATGATGACCTCGCCGCGGTGGAGGTTCTGAACGCCATGAGCAGTGGAAAACAAAGAAAGAGGCCGACACGGCAAAACACGAAAATAGCAAGATGCTCATTGCGGTCCAAGGAAGCGAGTGCCATGACTTCTAGGGACTATATAGAAGCTACCTTAACCGAGAGGAGCTCCAAATATGGCGGGAAGACTTGAACACGATGAAGTCCACGGAGCGAAGAAGATGAAGTGGAAGATAAGGTTCGAGCAAAATGAGTGGAACCAAATCATTACCACAACTTCATTATAGCTCAAAGAGGCTCCAAAAGCAATTAATTGCAAAAGAACCACTTAGAATTTGGAGAAGAAAGGGGTGAAACTAACTGAAAATCTCCAAACTTAAAATTGAGTGATTCTCGAATGCAACCCAAAATCAAGTTAGGGGAAATATAAAGGAGGTTGAGGAGTCCAAGAGGGTGCAAGAAAGGTTGAAGATGAACCACTGGACACCAAGGCCGCCATTGGAGCCCTCGGGTCAACAATGGTGGATTGAAGGTTTGAGATGGTTTTGAGCTCAAACACAGAGAGGAGCTAGGTGTGGTGTAAAAGAACACCAGGAGGACCTAGAGGGGCAATATATAGGGAAGGGATTAGGGTTTCGAGCAAGAACCCGAGTCCATGGTGGGCTCGGTTCATGCTACGGTCATGGACCAAGAAATGACGGGAGCAGCTGAGACTCGGGACAATGGAGGAGAAAGCCTGAGCGCATTTAATGCTCCACGGAGAGACGTTGACGAAAGCAAGCCTGAAGTGACACATCGGAACCGCCCTCGCAATCTCTCTCTTTCTGCCATTGCCGCACGCGCGCACGGAGAAGCAGAGGAGGAAGAAGAACAGAAAAGAGAACGGTGACCTTTGGATTGAAAATGGACGGTCACGATTAAACGAGTTCGCCGGACAGTCCGATTGCCCTCAGGAATCTGGACGGTTGGATCGAGATCCAACGGTCCACATTGAATAGTGCAACCGCACCGTCCGAAAGCACGCACGATCGTGGGCCGAGCGATCCAAATCCAACGGCCGCGATTGCACGCGCGCTATAAAACGCGGCTCGGTGCAGTTAGTTGATTGAGTCAAGTCGAGTGACTCGAGCCCGAGTCCGACTCGAACCCAAGGAACAGTGAATCAGCTTTAGGTTTTAAATTAAAGCTGAGACCTTTGGGGATTTATTAGAGGTAGCAAAATAGCTCCAAAAATTCTGAAATTTTTACAGGAGCTTGCTGATTTTGACATTAACCTTGTGTAAAATTTTCAGAGGTTTTTATGCATTGCATTTTTCTCCGAAAATTCCACAAGGTGCAGGCTCAAGGTTTGACTAGGAGTCAAACAGGTTTGACTACCCTCCAAAGATATTCAAACCATTTCTAAAAATTGTAAAAATTTTCAGAGGGTTCACATGCCATCCCAAGAACTTAGGAAAAATATTTTCAGGAGATGATCACAACATTTGACAAGAATGTTTTTGAAGGAACAAGGTTTGGATCAAAAGACTTGTGACTTCGTATTTCCATAACTTCTTGTACAATACTTGCTTGGTACAATAGGGAATACAGGATGTAAGAAAAAGTTTTAATTTCTACTCATTTTCTTACATTTGAAACACAAGCTCAAAATTGGGATGTTACATTGCAAGACAAGGGTTTCATCAGGCCTAGCTCCTCGCCTTGGGGATGCCCGGCTCTCTTTGTCAAGAAGAAAGACAAGAGTCTACGGATGTGTGTTGACTACCGTCCGTTATCCGCTCCCGCGGATCGATGACCTATTTGACCAGCTTAGTGGAGCTCAGGTGTTCTCCAAAATTGACTTGAGGTTAGGCTATCATCAGATTAAAGTTAGAACCGAGGACATTCCGAAGACCGCCTTCTCTACTCGTTACGGTTTGTACGAGTACACGGTCATGTCCTTTGGTTTGACCAATGCCCCAGCTTATTTCATGAACCTCATGAATTCGGTGTTCATGGAATACTTGGATCAGTTTGTAGTGGTTTTCATCGATGATATCCTTATCTACTCTAAGTCGATCTTGAGCACGAGCAACATCCGAGACTTGTGTTAGAAAAGCTTCGCCACCATCATTTGTATGCCAAATTCAAGCAAATATGAGTTTTGGCTCAGAGGTTAGTTTCTTGGGTCATATCCTATCTAAAGGCGGTGTCGCTGTTGATCCTAGTAAGGTACGAGATGTCCTTGAGTGGAAGCAACCCAAGAGCATCACTGACATTCGTAGTTTTCTTGGACTTGCGGGATACTACCGTAGGTTCATCAAGAATTTCTCAAAAATTGCAAAGCCTATGACCCAACTTCTAAAGAAAGAAAAGAAATTTGAGTGGATAGTAGAATGCGAGCAAACCTTCCAAACCCTGAAAGAATGCCTGACAGAAGCTCCCGTGCTTGTTCTGCCAGACATTCACAAGAGCTTTGATATCTACTATGATGCATCTCGCCATGGGCTCGGTTGTGTGCTTATGCAAGATGGCCGCGTGGTGGCCTATGCATCGAGGCAATTGAGGCCCCATGAGGCCAATTATCCCACACATGACCTAGAGCTCGCAGCTGTAGTTCATGCCTTGAAGATTTGGCGACATTACCTCATCGATGTCGTTAAGTAGATCTACACCGACCATAAGAGCCTTAAATATATTTTCACCCAAGCCGACCTGAACTTGAGACAAAGAAGATGGCTTGAGTTGATTAAAGATTATGATATGGGACTCCATTATCATCCAGGGAAGGCTAATGTCGTGGCCGACGCATTGAGCAGAAAATCTCAATGCAACTGTTTGTCGGTAACTCCTTTTTCTGCGGGTTTATGTGCTGCATTGCAAAGCCTACACCTGGAGATAGTTGAAGAAGGTTCGCTTGCAGCCCTCAGTGTGACTTGCACACTTGAGGACCAGATTAGGGAAGCCCAGAAAACTGATGCGGAAGTGGCTCAAATTTTAGAACTAATGAAACAAGGCAAGGCAAAATGTTTTAAGCAAGATGCACAAGGTACTCTATGGTTTGGAAACCGTATGGTGGTACCATTTGATCGCCACTTGAGGGAATTGATTCTCAAGGAGGCTCATAACTCAAAATTCTCTATCCACCCCGGGAGTACGAAAATGTATCAAGAATTGAAAAAGAAACTGTGGTGGAGCCGAATGAAGCGGCACGTTGCACAGTATGTGGCCGAGTGCGATCTATGTCAAAGAGTTAAGGCTGAGCATTTGAAGCCAGCTGGCACTCTAGATCCCCTTCCCATTCCCTAGTGGAAATGGGAAGAAGTTGGCATGGATTTTATCACCGACCTTCCTAGAACTAAAATTGGATTTGATTCTATATGGGTGATTGTGGATCGTTTAACCAAGGTTGCCCATTTTATTCCTGTCAAGACCACTTACACCGGGGCCAAACTAGCAGAACTTTATATTTCCAGAATTGTTTGTCTCCATGGTGTACCCAAAGTGATTGTTTGATGAGAGGTCCCAATTCACCTCTCATTTCTCGAAGCGCTTGCATCAAGCAATGGGAACCAACCTATCCTTTAGCTCCGCTTATCACCCGCAAACGGATGGACAAACTGAGAGGGTAAACCAAGTTTTGGAAGACCTTCTCTGGGCTTGTGTGTTATCCTACAGTGATAGTTGGGAAAAATGTTTACCGTTTGCGGAGTTCTCCTACAACAATAGCTTCCAATCGAGCATTCAAATGTCACCCTTCGAAGCATTGTATGGAAGAGCTTGTAGAACACCATTGAACTGGTCCGAAGGGAGAGGCCATTCTATGGCCCAACCTTGGTGGAAGATCTTTGAAGAACAAGTTCGTGTCATTCGCGAACGACTTAGGATGGCTCAATCACGCCGAAGTCATATGTCACCGCCGTCGTCGCGAGTTGAGTTTCGAAGTGGACGATCATGTATATCTTAAAGTCTCTCCTATGAAAGGAGTTCGTCGCTTCCAAATTAAAGGTAAATTAGCACCTCGCTATATTGGACCTTTCCGTATTCTAGCTAAGTTGGGATCGGTGGCATACCAGTTGGAGTTGCCACCATCACTTTCGAGCGTACATGACGCGTCTTCCATGTCTCACAACTCAAGAAATGTCTTCGAGTCCCAACGGAAGCAACCGAGTTGGACAAACTCGACTTGCAACCCGATCTATCTTATCGAGAGAGCCCGATTTGTATCCTTGAAGAAACCGAGCGCAAGACGAGGAATCGTGACATCAAGTTCGTCAAGGTCCAATGGAGCAACCACACGGAAGATGAAGCAACTTGGGAACGTGAAGACCGAATGCGAGCGGCATATCCAGACCTCTTCTCTACATGAAGTGCTCTCGTATCAAGAAAGGAAAGGTAAAACATATCAATGTAAAAATTCATTCTTGTAGTATAATTATAACATGTCAACACTATCTTTGAAGGAAATCAAGACAACATAAATTATAACTTCTAATGAAAACTTTTTAATTCTTCTCCACCCAGATCTCGGGTCGAGATCTTTTGTAAGGGGGGGAGGTTTGTCACAGCCCCAATAATTAAAATGGATTAATATGTATTTCATTAGCATGCATTATTGATTTCAAAACATTTCCATAATATATTGTACTTGGAAAATCTAATTTGAGGTGAACATACACATCAAAATTCAGATTTCACTTCAAATCAGTAATAAAGTTTTGTGATCATCATTTGAAATCAATTTATTTAAATACTTCATTAATTATCAGGAATTAATATAATTTTTCCCAAATTTTTGGGACTAGTTTGAACCTCATTAAAATTCAAACAACATTCATAGACATACAACATGTTTTAATTTAAATATCACAAACTATATTATGAACAGTAGGGTTTTATAATTTTTATGGGAACTATATACTCCTCAGAACCCCACAAATTATTTCATAATTTTGGAAATTTATTTCTATTTCTAAGCCTCATCAAAGTAGGGCAAACCATTTAAATCTCATCAAACTCGGACCCAAACCGGTCGCCATCGTTCCTTGGGTTCAAGCCCGACCAGCGCGGCGCGCGTCGAGTCCACTAAGTGCACCGCACGTGAGCGCCCGATGGAAATCAACGGCCCGGATCGCGTAACCCTTCCGGATCAACGGCCCGGGAGGGTTTTATTGTGTTAAGTCCTTGGTGGTGTAAGGGGCATAGCGACCGTGAAATCCTATGTTCTTTAGGAGCCGATGTAATCCTTTATAGTGTGCAAGGAGCGCCAATTCTTTTGTTTTGATTGCATCGCTATTTCCAATATAACTTGTGAGCCCCTAGCAAGTGCTATCGGGACGCTTGTACTAGGCAAGGAACCATCTCACAAGGGGGACTTAGCCCAATGGGATCTTCTTGCTGAAAATGATCGTATCTTGATTTATCTTACCGCATACCATAGGAAGTATGCTATATTCGGAGGCATCCGGAGGCTTACGGGCTAATCAAGTCGTGTGGGTAAAGTAGTACACCCCTGCAGGTATAAATCTATTCGAATAGCCGTGTCCACTGCTATGGAAACCGCTTGAGTTCGGGAGTTACTATTGTTAGACTTTTAATTAAAATTGTGGTTGAACTTGGTATTCGTCATGAACGGGTTGTTCATGTGTTTAGTACATCAAAGTGGGCTGCCACTTTGAACTTTGTATGATTCAATTGTTTATTTTGAAATGCTTTACTATATGCTTTACTTCTACTTCAAATCTGATTTTAAATGGGCACATGAAAAACTAGTATGTGTAGGATGTTAATTGTTGCGTCTCTTTAGTAAAACTAAACCAATATGAGCCATCCTTTGAATGACCCTTATGCATAACTATTTTTATTTGTGTAAGACTTATAGTACACTTGTACTCGGCGGATGTTTCTTTGGCCTTTTCGGTGAGGAAGATTATGAGTATGACTATCTCGTTAGTGTTGACTTGGGTGACACTAATGAGTAGTGTGTTATCATTTAACTTGATCGGTTGTCGATGGGTGATGGGCATACCACTGCTGGTCTTTTGCTTTATCTATTTACTTCCGCTGCTACTTGATACTTTACTTGAATTTGGCCGGTCGGCCGTTTGTAATAAGCTGTAGACCTTAACTATTATGCAGTATGTCTTTTTAATCTCTTGTTGTATGCGTTGTATGGATGTAATCAACGTTGGATGAGGGTATGAGTATATTGGTCGTTGATCTTGGGAGCCAATATAAGTCATACTCGTTGTTGATGAATTCCCATTTAACTCACTAAGTGTAGTGCTTCGGATCGAAAGAGGATCAACAATCATGTAGCGCTCGCAAAGGAGCAGCGCGCATGATCGTTGAGGCTCTAGTATTCGGCTAAGCCTCTCACTTGGATAGAGTTAAATTGGAATTCATTTACCGGAGACCCGTGATTATGTCCCTAAGACCTTGTCTAATCTCGGTCTTATGGAGATAATTCTCGGGGTCCCCACATCTCTGTAACAGAGAGCTTTATTTTGGAAAATGAGTCATTAATCCTATTATTTTTACAATAGAAAAGGGGTTGATAACTTCAAAAATTCATAAGTAATTCTTAGAAACTCAAAAAACAGTGAATTCAGTTCTGGTAATTTTTATTTCAAAGGAACTTAATTATAAAAATAGTTTCAAACTTACCACTGTCACAGAAACTAAAGTTTGAGGAAAATGATCCATAAGGGGATTATTTTTACACTATTAATGCTGATAACTTTAGAAATCAATAACTAAATCATGAAAACTCCAATTGGAGCAAACTCAACTGTTTTGAACTTGTGATAATATTGCCCATTTATTCATGAAACCCTTGTACTCACCACTGCTCTACAAAATTTCACCTCATAATTAAATCGCTTAAGTAAAGGCATATTGAAATCTGAAATTCAAACCACCATAACTTTCACATACTAAATCAAAATAAAATGATTCTTTCACCAAAAATCCTCTAAAATCATGACTTAGATACTGTAGAAAAATCATGCATTTTTGAGCATTTTGATTTTTGAGGTATTTCTCGATGTTTATTCGGTATTGTATTTATCTAGATACCGAGCTTATTGATATCGACTCCTACGCAACTGAGAGCGAACAAATTAGCTACCTGCAGGGCAAGCATCCTTTGAAATTTCTTTTTGCATCATATTTGATCCCAGTTTTGTTTGGATAGATGCAATGATAATTGCTTGCATGTTATTTTGACAATATCGCTATTTTTGTGATGAATAGTTAGACACCTCCTATTATCTTGTCATTGAGGCTATCCATGAATTATTTCCAGTATGAAATGCTTAAGATAGGATGTGTGAATTTATATTATCCGGTTTGCTTAGCCATGCAAGTCTAGAACAGTAGTTTGATTGTCGGAATAACCCGCGATTATGGGATAAACACAACTCTCTTTATACTTTTGGTTCAGATCTTCGTATCTGTTTTATGAGATAAATTTTGTCATTTTAAATGAGCTTTTGGTCTGGACAAGTGTTGGTTAGTGATGGTGCCTTCGCACGAGATTGGGTATGTGGCTTGCCTTGTCTAGATAATTAAGGCCGAACTTTGGTAACGCTTGATTCAAGTATATTCGTGCTACCATACGCAGTATATGGGTGCTGTACGGTTAAGTAGGGGGAAGGGTCTATTGTGTTAAGTCCCATGGTGGTGTAGGGACAATTGTGTCTTTGTCAATTGTTCTTAGGAATCGATGTCAATGTTCTATAGTGTGCAAGGGAGCACCAATTACCTTTTCATTACATCGGTATTTCCAATATAACGTGTGAGCCCCTTAGCAAGTGCTATACGCTACTTGTACTAAGACCGGAAACATCTCACATGGGGGACTTAGCTCAATAGGGTTTTCTTGCTGAAAACGACCGTATCTCGATTCTCCCCGGCCAGCATACCAAAGGAAGTGTGCCATTATCCGGAGGCTTACGGGCTAATCGAGTCGTGTGGGTAAAGTAGTACACCCCTACAGGGTATAATCTATTCGAATAGCCGTGTCCACAGTTATGGACAACCGCTTGAGTTCGGGAGTTACTATTGTTAGACTTGGAATTAAAATTGTGGGTGAACTTGGTAATTAGCATGAATGGGATGTTCATGTTTGTTGTTGTATCAAAGTGGGCAGCCACTTTGTTATTTGTATGTTTTATTTGTTACTCAGTTCATTATTCATTCACATGCTTTACTCCCACTTCAAATCTGATTTTGAAATGGCACTTGAAAAACTAGTATGTGTAGGTTGTACATTGTGGCGTCATTTTCGCAAAACTAAGCCAATATGAGCCTTCCTTTGAATGACCTTACGCATAACTATTTTTATTTGTGTAAGACTTGCGAGTACTCTTTGGTACTCACCGGATGTTTCTTTGGCTTTTACGGTGAGGGCGATATCGAGATTGATGAGTTCGCCGGTGTCGATTTAGGTGACACCGACGAGTAGTATGCTATCTTCTAACTCCCAGTCGGTTGCCGATGGGTTATGGGCATACCACTGCTGGCCTTTTTGGTTTATTTACTCGCTTCCACTATAAACTTGTTAAATTTGGCCGGTCGGCCCTTATGTATTAGTATACTTGGAACTGTGTTGTAACTTTTGCACTATTTATGTATGATGGTTGTATGGATGTGACCAACGTTGTAATGAGGGTATGATTATATTGGTCGCTGATCTTGGGAGCCAATATAAGTCATACTCGCTGTTCATGGGTTCCCATTTAACTCACTAAATGTCGTGCTTGGCTTGTTGGAGAACTGGCAATCATGCAGTGCTCGCAGGGGAGCGGCGCGCATGATCGTCGGGGCTCTAGTACTCGGTCAAGCCTCTCATTTAGACTGGGTTAAGTTGGAATCCATTTACCGGAGATCCCGAGTTATGTCCCTAAGACCTTGATTAGTCTCGGTCTTAAGGAGATAACTCCGGGCTCCCCACAATACTAGTTGTTTTGCTTCGAAATATCAACCAATCTATAGGCCTTTGCAACGGTACTCAGCTTTTTTTGGGTTAGACTTGGGGATCATGTGTTAGAAGCAAAGATAATAACAGGGTCACATGCAGGCCAAGATGTTTGCATACCTAGGATTATCCTAAATACAAAGAGTCCAAAATGGCCTTTCACATTGCAACGGCGTTAGTTCCCTATTAGAGTTTGTTACGCCATGACTATTAACAAGTGCCAAGGGCAGACTCTAGAAAAAATTGGAGTATATTTGAAAAATCCAGTTTTTACCCATGGCCAACTATATGTTGTAGTGTCAAGGGTTACATGCAGGAAGGACTAAAAATATTGATTGAAAATGAGGATGGATCAAGCGGGTGAGAAACAAGAAATGTTGTCTAGGATGAAGTGCTTAGGTTTCTATGAGATCTTTATTGTGGGCCTCACAACAAATAAAAACTGACCGAAGGCAACCCAGCTTCGTTATGCTTTTTATATGCTTTGTAAAAATAAAAAACTTTGTTTTTCGTCTATTTTAATACCTTCTTCCAACATTCTTGTATATTCGAATCAAGTTCGCCAAAACCTGTGTTATGTATATATGTACCAAACTTTTATATATATTCCCCCCTGCACTTTGTCACCTACTATAAAGCATCTTGTAGACCTATGATCTACCTCGTGCATTGTATTGACTTTTTTTTTTGGTCATTTGTTCGCGCAATAACATGTCTGCTTACTTAGTGACTACTACCAGATGTCCTATGTATGTACACATGGCATGCAATGCCACAGAATCCCGTAGAAGCAGTGTGGTTCGCAAATACCACACTTACTTAGCATTATTGTTAGATAGTCATAGTTACGTTCAGGTGTATTTAGTTTCTTTAATTCCTGTTGGTTCTTACAAATAGTTCTTGTTGAAAATGAGGGTAATATTTTAATTCCAGATTTTATTAGAAGACAAATATTGCAAAATAATAATGATGCATAAAATAGTATTGACAGTAGATAACTCATTGTACTTCGCAATATATGAAAAATAGGATGTAAACAAGTCAATCAATCACACGATAGACTTACAGATGGGTCTGATGAAGAACAGGAAGTAGCCCTCCTCGTGCCACCCTTATCCATGTGTCACATGTTTCAAGGAGTGGCAAGGACTCCATCTTATATGTTGGTCACCTCCACCTTGTCTTAGCAATATGGTACTAAACCATAAATGCTTTGGAATTATAGAAAATGGGTCTTAGTCATATGGGTCAATTTCCAACAATCCCCCACCAATTCCAAAGCAAGAAGCAAAAAGGATATCAAAGATATTGTCTTTGAAATCTTTATTAATATACCAGTCTTTTAGTGTAAGTCTCGTACGGGTTGAACTTGCACCTAGAATGACAAGACTCATTTTCTCACAGCTGATGAATGGACCATGTCTAGAATTCACAACTTTTTGTGATTAGATTTCACTTGACATCTCAACTGATACTAGGTTGTCGAAGAACCGCGACTAAACAGAGCATTATTTGGTCATACTCCCTTATCTGCTCATGATCTTTCTAGAGAATGCCATATTCTCATGAACCGCGACCTCACAGATGAGCTTAAGTAGGTATATTCTTTCTAGGTATCCTACAGGCTAATACCTTTTCCTCATTTGAACAAAAGAATATATTAAGGCTTTATGCCAACCTTCCATACAGTCGAGAGTAATTTGTCTATTAGGACATGGATTCAATGAATATATACTCTCTTGTTACAACATCAACTTGTTTTTCCCATTGCCTAAGTCACGGGATCTCTGATCAAGAAGGTATGGGTTATTAGTTGAGTTGTAAGTCCAATGGGCCTCATTCCCATGTCCATAGACGCAATGGAAATCGCCTTCCGTGCTAGCCCCTTTGTGAAAGGGTCTGCCAGATTTTTCTCAGTGCGTATATAATTCACAGTAATCACTCCAGAGTTCCTCAATTTTTTAACAGATTTAAGCCTACGCTTCATATGTCTGGAGGACTTCATGTTATCCTTAGTACTTATAACCTTAATCAACACTGTTTGATTATCATAGTACATTAGATTCTTTGGTATTGGTTTCTCAACCGGTGGCAAGTCCAATGAAGCTCTCTAAGCCATTCACCTCAACGATGTTGTGTCTAGTGCTACAAGTTCTGCTTCCATAGTTGACCTCATCAATATAGTTTGTTTACACGACCTCCATGAAACTGCAGCTCCTGCTAGGGTAAAGACATAACCACTTGTAGCTTTGATCTCATCTGCATCAGAGATCCAATTTGAATCACTATATCCTTCTAATATAGAAGGATGCCCAGTATAGTGAATTCCATATGAGGTTGTGCCTCTCAAATAGCGCAACACTCTCTCAAGTGCCTCCCAGTGATCATCTCTTGGGTTAGAAGTAAACCGACTTAATTTGCTCACAGCAAATGATATGTCAGGTCTTGTGGCACCAGATAGATATATAAGTGACCCAATAATTTGTGAAAATTTTAATTGATCTTTTCCTAACCCTTGGTTCTTTCGAAGCTTAATGCTTGCATTATAGGACGTTGGAGAAATTTTACAATTCTCATAGCCAAAACGGCTTAAGATTTTCTCAGCATAATGGGATTGGCTCAAAGTGATCCCATCCTCGTTCTTGATTAATTTAATATTCAGAATGACATCTGCCTCTCCTAAGTCTTTCATATCAAAGCATCGAGATAAGAAAGATTTGACCTCATCAATTACAGCAGTGTTTGTTCCAAATATAAGTATGTCATCTACATACAGGCACAAGATCACTCCTTGACCCCTACCATAACGATAATATACACATTTATCAGCTTCATTCACAACAAAGCCAGCAAATGTTAAAGTTTTATTAAATTTCTCGTGCCATTGTTTAGGTGCTTGCTTTAGACCATATAAGAATTTCAATAATCTACATACCTTATTTTCCTCTTCAAAAATCACAAAACTATCAGGTTGATCCATATAGATTTCTTCCTCCAACTCTCCATTAAGAAAAGTTGTCTTTACATCCATTTGATGGACATGTAGACCATAGGAAAATGCTAACGCAAGGAGCACTCTGATGGTGGTTAGTCTGGCGACAGGAGAATAGGTATCAAAGAAATCTTCTCCTTCTTTCTGGGTGTAACCCTTGCCACAACCTTGCCTTGTAATTCTCAATAGTACCATCAGGCCTTAGTTTCTTTTTAAAGATCCACTTACATCCTACAGGTTTGCACCCGATAGGACGATCAGTGATCTCCTAAGTCCCATTAGCCATGATAGAGTCCATCACGCTACGGACTGCTTCTTTCCAATACTCAGCATCAGACGATGCATAAGCCTCTGAAAGGGTCTTTGGCACATCATCCACGAGGTATACAATAAAGTCATCACCAAAAGTTTTCTCAACCCTTTGTCTCTTGCTCCTACGAAGAGCTTTTGTGACTAAATTGTTATCCTCCTCAGGGATATCACATATTGGTTCAGAGATGGTGGGAAGTTCAGAAGTTTGATTATTCTCACTTTCAATATTTTCAATTTGAACATTCTCGGTTTGTGAAGTCACTGCTCTTGTTCTCATAGGAAAATAATCCTCAAGGAATGAAGCATCTCTAGACTCCATTATTGTGTTAGCAATAATCTCAGAATTTCGATTTAACTACTAAAATCTATAGGCCGTGCTATTATGAGCATATCCTAGAAAATACAATCGATTGTTTTAGGTCCAAGCTTTCTTTTCTGCAATGGTATATTGACCTTTGCCAAACACCCCAAGTTAAGTAGAAAATTGACATTGGGTTTTCTCCCTTCCATTCCTCATATGGAGTAATATCACTCTTTTAGTGATTACTGTTTAGGATGAAAGTTGCTGTCAATATAGCTTCCCCCCACCATGTCTTAGGCATACTAGCACTCTCTAACATGGCATTAACCAAGTCTGTTAGTGTCAGGTTTTTCCTCTCGCCTACCCCATTTGATTGGGGTGAATATGGTGGTGTAAATTCATGGACTATTCCATGCTCGTAAGCAAATTGAGAAAATTCATGAGAGATGTACTCTCCTCCACGATCAGACCTTAGTCTTTTTATTTTCTTCTCTAGTCGGTTCTCAACCTCGGTCTTATAAGTCTTAAAGTAGTTTAAAGCTTCATCCTTAGTTTTTAGCAAATACACATAGGAGTAGCGTGTTGCATCATCAATAAAAGTTAAAAAATATCTTTTACCTCATTTTGTCAACAATCCATTTATTCCACACAAATCTGAATGAACAAGATCTAATGGTGCTAAGTTCTTTTCGTAATCTAATCCCTTAAAGGGTTTGCGAGGCTGCTTTGCTTGCACACATGACTGGTACTTTGATCCTTTGACAATTTCATATTTTAGAATTAAATCTAATCTGGACATTCTAGCAATACTATCAAAACCAATATGACAGAAACGAGAATGCTAAATATTTGCCTCACATTTATTTAAACCAGTTGCAACATTCAGATTATAACAAGACTCTAAAGTACTTAGGCAGAACAAGCCTCCGCTCTCATAGCCTTTACCAACAAAATTCCCGAACTTAGACATTACAATTTTATTTGACTCAAAGACTAGCTTATAACTGTCTCACATAGAACAGAACCACTAACGAGGTTCTTGTTTATTGTAGGAGTATGTCGCACATTCTTTAAGTGGACAATCTTCCTGAAGTAAGCTTGATTCTACTGTGCCAACACCAAGAAGCGTAAGCATGCGACCCGTTCACATTAGGACGGAGGAAGCCCCTCTTCGGTAAGAAGAAAATAAGGAAATATCGAACATACATGAACATTAGCACCAGTATCAACCCACCAATCATTGGATTGACATGCTGAAAAAACAACGGAGAATTACTATACCCTCTCGAAGTCGAGGCCTCGCTTTATGATCATGTTGATGACCTTCTTCTTTGGTCGCTCACCATCTCTCGCTTTTTATGAAATGACATCTTTTCGCCATATAACCGTTTTCCCACACACAGCGGTGATGTTCTTCATATCCTTCTTCTCAGTTTTATTCTTAAAGCTAGTTGTCTTATTCGGTTTGTTGGATTTGTACTTCTTTGCAACAGTCTTTTTTCTATGAAATTTGCATTGTTCTGACCAGAAGTGCTGGGTGCATCTATTGCTCTTGCCTTTTTCTTCCACATTGAGGGCAGCAATGAGATCTTCAACAGAATCTCTTCCCTCTTGTGTTTCAAGCTAGTGGCAAAATCCCGCTAAGAAACAGGAAGTTTGGCGACAATGCTTGCAGCCACAAACTTAGGAGGCAACACACAGCCCAGGTACGCAATCTCACCAACCAATAGCTGGAGATCATGAGCTTGTCCAACTATGGACTTAGCCTCATCCATGGTAAAGTTGAAGAATTGCTTACACATGTAGAGCCAACGACCTGCCTCTGCCTCTGCATATTTGTGCTCTAATGCATCCTACAACTTTGTGGCGGACTTATAGTTCATGTACACATTATAGAGCTGATCTGCCAGAATGGTCAGAAGGCAGCCACGAGCAGTGTTGTTCGCGACATCAGGCGCATATCTCAAGTCAACCAGAACGGATCTGCGGGTGGATTACCCACCACAACCCCAAAGACATGAGCCAGAACTTGGCTCTAGTCTGCCATCTACAAAAATTCTGACCAGGAAACCTCTCAGGTTTCATAGCATCAGAAGCTCCAGCCATAGTTGTGTTGCAACAAAGTTTACATTAAGGTTTCTGGAATGTTGAAAATGAGGGCAATATTTTAATTCAGGATTTTATTAGAAGACAAATATTGCAAAAGACTAACGATGCATAAAACAGTATTGACAGCAGACAACTCATTGTACTTTGCAATATATGAAAAATAGGATGTAAACAAGTCAATCAATCACACGATAGACTTACAGATGGGTCTGATGAAGAACAGGAAGCAGCGCAGACTCAATGCAGTGCAGAAACGTAGATGTCGCAGTGTAGCAAGCGGTCGCGTAGATGCGCTGCCCAGAAACCTTATTGCTGCCCCCTGTGCAGATCTTCACGGCAGCAACGGCTCGGAGATACCGCTCCCCTTCTCACGGTGCGCACCGAGAAGAAGAGTCGGCGAGGTTCAGACAATGCAATACAACAGCACAAATTTTCAGAAAAAAGAAGCAATGGAGGCTATTGTTCTACGCGGTATGCACTGGACGTCTCCAAGCATATATCTGAGATGCGATGCGGTAGTGGCGGCGATTAAACATCCATTTACCCACCGTAATCGACACACTTAACCAGTCATTTACCCATTGGTAACTGTCACACTTAACCAGCCATTTACCTACTGGTAACTGCCTGTCATCATCACCCAATAAAGCCTCAAATTCAAACAAAGAGAGAGATGCATGGTTCAACAAAAATAAAGTGGACTTGGTCTGCCAAATGGCGCGCCACGTCATGGTCCCAAGTCACAAGTCACGTGATTTTTCACGCGAAAATATGCGAACGCGCACATGAGTGTTTAGCCAAAGCCCTCCTCGTGCCACCCTTATCCATGTGTCACATGTTTCAAGGAGTGACAAGAACTCCACCTTATATGTTGGTCACCTCCACCTTGCCTTAGCAATATGGTACTAAACCATAAATGCTTTGAAATTATAGAAAATGGGCCTCAGTCATATGGGACAATTTCCAACAGTTCTATCACTATATATACATCTTCCAGTACTACACATTATTATTTGTTTCCATGTACTATATTTTTTCAAAGGACGTACACAAATTTCCTACCGGTAGTGCTTTGCTTGCTCCTACACATCATTCATATTCACTTCAAATATATTCAGATAAATTGAATACTCTTTGCTAAAGAATGTGATGAAAGAGTCACACCGATGGTGTATCCGTGTTAGAGTAACAAGAACTAATGAATAAATTGATGATGTCCCAGAAAAAAAGGATCCTACGAATTAGCTTTGTTCTGCTTGATGAAGAGGTAAATTTCCAATAAATTTATCTACCTATGTATGCTCACTAGATTTCTAAATAGGGAAATTGGCTACAGGGCACTGCATATTGGTCACATTTGCCAATGGACATCCAAAAATCGTGGCTATACCAGAATACATTGTAAAAACATGTAATTTTGTCACAGGACACTAAGCCGATTATTATATTATTTTCGACTGTAAGAGGAGAGAGAGAGGTAGTGAAAAGTCAGTTTTACCCTCCATCTTCTTCAATCCCGTGCTACTCCTTCTCCTCCTTGGCTTGGGTGCTGTGAGTGGCGCCGGCGGAGGGAGCGATGGCGGCGGTCGAGATTAGTCAAAATAGAATGGCTTAGAGATGGCGAGCCCAGGGACGGTGGCGGTGCAGCTCAAAAGGGGCGGTGGCGGCTGTGCGGCGGAGCTAGGCGGCCGGCCGTGGGGGAGATAAGAGGCGGTGGCGGTCGGGTGTGGGAGGAGAGGAGTTAGCGCGCACATGGGCTCCGGTGCGGTGTGGGGAACCCACTAGCGTGGTCGCCGGCGACGAAGGAGGGCTGGGATGGCCTGGCGACACCAGCCCGGCAATGACACGGTGAGGGCGCCGTGGTGGCGAGGTTGAGGAGAGGGAGAGCTCGAATGGATGGCGGGGGAGGGTTAGGGGAGGCGTGGAGGTGCTCCCGCCGGGTTTAATTGGGTAGGGGCTCACCGGATAGGGCACGGAGGCGTCGGCGGCGGAAACGGCCGGAAACGGTGAAGATGACCGTGCGGCGTGCTCCGGTGGAGGAAACTCCCAATTTCTTAGGGGCTTTTGCTCACGGAGTCGTGTGGCGCGGTGTGACGCGGTCAGTCGGCGGCAGAGCTCGTCAGAGCGGCGGGGAGACAAGGTGGCGAGCGGCGGCTTGTGCGGCCGAACGACGTTGCTCTCAGGCTCCTAGAACTCGGTAGAGGGAAGGCAAAACCGGGGTAGGGGGTGCTCTCGGCTGGGCTTTTGTAGCAGATGGCAGAGGGAGCGAGGTGGAGGCGGCATGGGCGGCGAGATGACCGGCGGCATGGCGTCGGCCAGGGCTGCGTGGAGGGGAGGTGCTGCCATGTGGGGCCCGGCCGTCAGCTGGAGGGAGGTGAGCGGCATTGAGGGCATTGAGGGTATTTTACAAAGTTTCTCCCTCCTAATCACTCGGAAATGATAAAATATGGGGCTTAGTGTCCTATGACAAAATTACATGTTTTTACAATGTGTTCTAGCATAGCCACGATTTTTGGATGTCCATGACAAATATGGCCAATCTGCAATGCCTTGTAGCCAATTTCCCCTTTCTAATTTACATGTCTTATCTTAAATGTCTTATTAAGGGTGGTACAAGGGCATCTCCAATAGACTATTTTGCTTGTCTCTAAGAGGTGCCACATGGATCTTTTGATGACATGGCAAAGAGTAAAAGAAGAGAGAGAACCAAATCGTCTTTTCCTGAGACGACCGTCGCTTCACGCGAAAAGAGGCTTCGCGACGAGTGATTTTATCTGTTGGACAGCATTGTCGCTTGCTCACGCGTCTCTACTTCTCGGCGGATCCGCGCGCGCGAGCACCGCGCCCTTCCCCGCGCCCGCGCGATTTTTCCTCCCCGTGCCCTTTTCCTTCCCCATGCCCCTCCGCATCCTCCGCTGCCCCCGGCGACCTCGACGCCGCGATCCAGAGGGAGGAGGAGGCCCGGCTCTATGGGGAGCCCGGGGACGCCTGGCCGGCGGCCGCGGCACCGCTCAGGGTCTACTGGAGCAGCCTGCAGCGTCGACCGGCGTGGCTGCGCCTGGGGCTGGGAGCAGAGCCATCAGCCGCCCACACTCCATGATCTCCGTTGGCCGTCGCTTCGACGACGGCACTGTGGGGCTCCTCGACCGCGGGTTCCACCTCTCCTACGTGTTCCAGGCCTACGCCTCCTCCGTCCTCTTCCTCCAACAGCTCAAGGTACGCACAAAGAACGCAGCTGAAACTGTGAGATTCTTCGATAGATTTGCTGTTAGTGTTGTATACCACTGGATCCTGTTTAATCAGGGGGCAAAAGAAACTATTAGATGCTTTTTCTTAGTTGAAATCAACTGGTAATTATGGGCAATGGACGCATGGATCGCCAATCCCAGATCAGATCATAAGCCTCGCACTGTCACATAGCCCTGAACAATGCCGAAAAATTAGTTCTAAAAATTGGCAAGAAACTTGCTTTCTGATATATATGAAGTGGTGGCTGATTATTAAGTGGAAAAGAGGGTACCATGTTTGCACGCTCCTACGTTGTAGGTGGAATGGTGTGGAAAGAAGAAAAGAACCGGCAAAATGCCTCAATGCTCTATTCCTTTGCAAAAGTCGCCTTTTCCTAACTTTTGTAGTGGATGTCCAGAGAGTTTTGATACTCTGAAGTCTAAACCACAACACTGATCAAGATGCCAGTACTGAGGATGAAGAGGAAATTTGATGATGATGGTTTTGGGAATGAGTTTGATACCAACTCCAAGTCCATGATATCTATGAAAATCTCACATTTGTTGTAGATGTCCATGATATCCATGATG